>DF361221.1:4597-50661 GCA_000787875.1 Solanum virginianum | reverse complement strand
ATCGTAAATTTGATCTCGAATTTCCCATCGAAGCTTGGGAAGACACGTTATGCACATAATTACTGTCTAGGGGCATTTTGATAATTTTCAAGGATGTTACATTGTCTTCCCCTTGGGATCATTCATCCTTGAATGATGAGTAGATATAGGATTAAAGCACGATTAGCCTCAAGACTCGTCTCAATACATCCCTCGACAAATCAAACTCTAGACTCTTCATCAATCTCTATAGACTCTACTCAGAATCAAGAATAGACTCCCACTCAGAAAAGAGACTCAATTTAGTTAAGGGTAAGGACATTACCTTCAACATTCTTATTGTCAGGCACGAATAACAATCAAGACTCTTTTCAATAGTCAATCAACCAATCTAGACAGTCACTAGTCACTCAGAATATACAAATCGGTTCCAATCAAGAGTACTATCAAGAGGAAACCTATATGGGAGTTTATCGGACCCACATCCATCACCTATGAGCTAGTAATGATGCAATGTTATCGATGGCGTTGCCCCATCCAAGAGTATAGATACTTTTTTAGACATTTTCACCATCAAGTACGATTGGAACGTCGCAACTCAGTCAATTCGAATCATTTGAACACCTCTACAATCAGCATTACGAACTCAGGAAGGAAGTCGTCAACTCCAATTGAGAATAGGACCATCAAGATATATAAGACTCTATAGGTAACTCTCAAACTTAGCACCTTATCTCAACTCCGCTCCTCTTCATGGCACTATGCCTCAGAAATTTTAAGACTTATCATTTCTTACTCACACTTCTACCTACTCACGTCCTCTTATTCTATTAAAGCTTGGTCCTACACCTCATGGTGCTATTCAAGAGATGATCATATTCATACAAAGCTAATCCTCAATAGTCAACTCTAAACTTCCATAGGGCTTTCATTAAAAGATCACTAGTCTTCTTCACTACTTCACTACTCTTTCTCGAACCCTTATTACGAAGTCTTTACTAGTCTATCATCAACACTCGCATAACAACAACCCCAAATTCAAGCCTATCACTCTAACCACTCCAACTATGTCTTAGAATCTTCAAGCCTACTTAGCACTTCTACCTCTACCATTCAATGAGTTTTCACTCAGAGTCACACCAACATACTCTTACCTATCTACTGCTCAATATAAGGTTTTATCTGTCTCCTCTCTCCTATCTCTATCCCTATACGACACAAGTTTAACACCAATATCACAATAAGGATACACCCACTCCGCTTCATCTACCCTCAACCTCAGTCTACTACCATCAACATCACTCATTTGGACCTGGAGGAACTCATCATCTCCCCCTTTGGCGGAACCTCAAACTACTACCTCTCCATGCAAAATAAGCATGAATATCATCAGAACTCAATAACTCAGATGCTCGAATACACACTCTCAAGGATAGACTTCGGACACAATATCTAGAGTTTAAACTTTATCTCCAACTTCATTATTAGGCACAAATACTATCAAGGACTTACATACTCAAGTACGCAGAGGCTCAAAAGGAATATTAACCCGAAGATAGGAACTCAGCTCTATTATCACAATTTAGGAGCACTCCTTCTCTCCTATCCCACATAACTCGTCTACTATCATCAATACTTTATTAAGACTGGAAAGCTGGATTACTCAAAGAGCTTAGAACGAAAGATCATTAGCACGATTTAATCGAGAAAACTTATCTGAGAACATTTATAGATTACAATCTCTTTCGTCTATCAAGACTCATTCTGAGTTCATAGAACTATACGTAGTGTAAAACTCAGGTCGTATCACATTTGCATAGGAGTGGAAATACTTAGATTAATGGGGTAAGATCAAGATTAATGAGTGACTTCATCGCTTTTCATCCTCACAACTCGAGTAACAATTAATAAGTGGTATATGGGATTAGACCACAGGCGTGGCAGTCACATACCAAACGTGACGAGAGTATCACCTCAATGGAATAATAAAATACGTATGATATAACAAAAATTGATGTCTCATCTCGATCAGTCCATCTTTATCAAACTCAAGATCTACTTCGGTTTCTCACCTCATTTCCCCCTTAGATCAAGAATCGTCTCTCTAAATTTTGGGAATTGATTTCCTCTACTAAGCTGTAAGCATATACCTCCACTCGATCAAGGAATCACTACGAACAAAAATATCTTAAACTCTTCTGTTATGCCATAGTCGTATGCATTTGGCTAGTTACTCAAACTCTTTCTAACGACATCACTCTTGGCTTCCTTTGTTCTCTATGAAACTTCTCTCTTGGTGTCTGCTACTCTTAGTGGCATACATAAGCACTTTTCACAACTATTACAATCTAACCTCTTCATTTGTCTGCTAAAACTCAACTTCTATGCTCTCGTAAACTCATCTGCATAAGACTTAGACTATAAGTGAAAACTCCTCATCACCTATCCATATGCCCCGACTCGACTTAGCTACTTGTGATGATAAAGATTACTTACATCAACCTACTCCATATCAACAACTTAAATATACTATCCAGATTTCGATAGCAGTCATAACTTAGAGCTTCGCACATCGTTACATAATCATGGATGCACATCAAGTCTTTGCTTATCTATCGAGTTATCCTCGTTTCACTAGTCTTACTTAAGGGGCACTTGTACCTTATCCATCATCACTTTCCTTACAAATTAGCGTCTTTATGCACTATGTCAAGCCTCTTAGAGGAAATCTCTAACTAAGACTATCACGCTCCCGATACTATCTCCTCTTTCACACTACTCCTCAACATTCAAGCTTAGGGTGTGCATCTATTACACACCTCTCTAATGCCAACTTACAACTACTAGGTAAAAATTTTAGGGAATATAATCCTACTAAAATCTCATAGCAAGTAATCAATCAACACATCCCCTCTTCACAACTCATGCGCTACTCACCCATTCACTATACCTCCTTATTTGGCTAAACTTATAACTCTATGAATTTCACTGGGCTCTCCCTAAGAATCAGGAGCCTAGATTAGATCTATCACCTCAAAAGTACTCTATCCCCCTATTTGAGATCTACACTTCACCCTCCATAGTATGAATACTATAACACCTCAACATACACTTCCTTCTAGTTTGAGCATGTTCTAACACATCCTATCACTAACCCCCTCTCTCTTTATATGTTATCATGACCATCATAGGAAACTGCCCCACTCGTTCATCAAACTTAGAAAAACCAACTCATCACCTTTACTTACCTAATAGGTGTATATAACTCTAACTACAAGCCTCAATCAATCACCACTCTCACTATCCAGTCTCCCCCTCTCCCTCATCATCGTTCGATTACTTACCTAATAGGCGCATATAACTCTAACTACAAGCCTCAATCAATCACCACTCTCACTATCCAGTCTCCCCCTCTCCCTCATCATCGTTCTAGCTCCAGGGCAAGAACTCCACTTATGGTTTTACAAGATCTCAAATCTCACTCTTAGGTAGTAACATTAAACTCTTTAGAGATGTAGGTTTCTCTCTCATGGGTAACATCGGGAGCAAGTTTTGAAAAAGAAGGGTCTAGGTACATCTAAAGCTAACTCAAATGCAAGATTCATATAAGCAATAGTGCATTCTTTCTAGTCAATCCATATAGCACACTAGTCAGCTTCTCTCAAGCCTGGTGTAGTCTCCCTACCGTTCTAATTACTATATCACAGGGGATCTTATCGGTAAGAGTTTAAATACTACTGTTTCTATCACCTCATGGACGAGGCATAGTCGAAAGGTTTAGAGTATCGCATAAATCTTCAAAGACTTCTCAGGAAATAACTCTATCACACGATTTAGAATCTTAAAGAAGTGAAACAATTCCTAAATGTCCTATAGCCTCCAAATTATGGATGTGGAGCTCTTCATATCCATAATAAGGACTCTACTAGGCACGATTTTATAGACTCCCTATGATTCTTAAACTTGTGCTCTGATACCTTAATTTTGTCATTCCTCTGAGGGTACCCTCGACGTAATCGACGGTTAGAGACTATTGCTAGTCCCCGAGCAAACCGCTTGGCCTCATCACATTCATTCTTTCGTACATTCTACTAATCAATAGAAAAATAAAATAAAGTAAATGGACACATCTTATCTAGTCTCAATATAGTATCATAAATAAAAGGCTAGAAGCTCACAATCTTATCAACCAACAATTAGACTCTAGTTTATGAAGCCTCTATCACTATTAGATGGTGCCGATGACAGACCCATGACTACCTCAATCAAAATAAAGCTAATAAGTATCTAACTCTAAAGCAAGATAAAAATATCATATGAATCTTCCAAAGAAAGAGAGGCTCACCAATCTGCTCAATGTCCAAAGATCCTCAATGATGTGCCTGCTAATGATCACGATCCTGTGTATCTACATCATAACATAATACAACACCAGAGTAGCGTCAGTACGTGAAATGTACTGGTATGTAAAATAGCTAAATAAAATCAAAACAGGTAGAATAATATGGCAATAACATCAACTCAACTCAAAAAGGCTCAACCCATCTCAACTCAGTAAAACATGCAAGTTTAAAGTAAATCATGCTCTATATAATATATATTTGAAAAGAAAAGAAAGATTTCGTTAGAAAACTCATTCTTAATCAATGTTTCTTGGGAGTTTCTCTTAACCGACATCTATCCTATCCCACCACCTTTAAGTTAGGTGGTGAACAATGAATTAGAATTGTTGCCATGCCCATCCTAAACTTGCCACAGTAAAGGACACAGTATCTCTATCTCTATCTTTTGGATCCAAAGAGAATATCCAGCTTTTGGGACAAGAGTCGCCAGAACATGCTGCATGACTATCCTACGTTGGCTAACGTAATTCTAGGGTGACACTCCTCACCCAACTCGATGCTCAATAGTACTCTCAAGACTAAAACATGCACACCTCATCTATCAAATCAATCCTCTTTAAGACTCATATCAACTATCACCATCATCTATCAGTGAAATTATTATGAGAAAATATACTTGCATTATCATCAATATGTACTCAAAGCGTCAGTAGACTCAGTGCTCAATTCTATCAAAACTTATTAAAATATCAAGTGTTGTCTAAAAAAAATACTCATGCTTCAGAAATAATCTCTGCATATAACCAAAACAATTTCTCAAATCATTATTCATGCTCAAAAGTCAAAAGTTATATTCATGAAAACTCAATAAAATATACTAAAAGAAATTATCAGTGTTTAACATGCTTAGTCTGACTATCAAATCTTAGTTTTCAAGACAATGCATAAAAGCAATCATAGTCTTCAATTAGGTTTCATGTGAATGAAGACATGAACATATGTTCAAACAATTACTCAATTTCAAGAAGATCAACAAGATATTATTGTATACAAGAAACTCATTAATACAATAGAAACTTAATTCAAGAAGTTAATCAAGAAAATATTTCAAGAATCATGTGTCGGGACTTATGAGCTCTCAACTCAGCTTTGGCCATCTATAGGGTATGTGGGAGGACAATCTCATGCTTTTAGTTTAGCCTTACATACTTGGGATGAAGTTTGACAATCAACTTCTCAAGAAGTTAGCCTCGATCCTTTGAACCCTAGCTCAAGGTTTCTACTTAGTTTTTGTGTAGGGGATTTTAAGATAAGTTTTAAAACCCTTTTCAGGCCAAAAATGACTTATATTGATCATGGGTTAAGTCTAGGAGGGGTAGAAAAAAGTCTAGAATGCCCCTCAAAAGATTTTAAATTTTAAATTTTGATGGAACAGGTCTGCGACACGGACCTATCGCGCACCTGTGTATTTTAAAAAATCCAACCCTCGTTGAAAAATATCAAAAAATATAAGTGTGGGTCCGTGACAAGTCTGCATTGTGACCCTAATACGTACCCTTATTATCTTGATTTCAGAATCAAAAAATTATTTTTCGATTCGGTTGCTCTAAAATCAAGTCGAAACCACTTTCCCACCCTGTCTTTCGTGCTGATCGCAAATTTGATCTCGGATTTTCATCAGAGTTTGGAAAGGGACGTTATGAACATTATTTCACTCTAGGAGTATTTTGGTAATTTCGCAGGGTGTTACAACCATTGTGGAACTTTTGTCTTTCTTTTACAATTAGGAGCTGTCCGCTTAAGAAAGCACATAAAGCAGGCATGTCGACCATGAGTTGTCTACTACTAGATGCTTATAAATTGTAGTAACATCCGCATGTTAATAAGGCCCAATATATGATGCTTTTTAAAATTTAATTTATGTTATACAGATAGAATATAAAGAATCAGATATATTTTTGATATAATTTCAGATATAATAAATTTTTTGTTATTATGATTTATAATATTCTTTACTTCTTATTTCCTTTTCTCTATGTTGAGAAATGATTTATCAAACTAATTAATAAGTCCAAGATCTCCTACACACAAGAGGAAGCTTTAACCATCAAACCAAAGCAACTGCTTACTTTAACTATGCAACATGAAAAAATATGAATTATTTGTCACATTATGAATCAATGCTTTGAACATGACCAACACTTAAAAATCATTGTTGATCCCAAGTGAATCCCTTGGTCTAACTACCTCACTCAACGAAAGTCTTAACTTATAAAAGAGTAAATCAGATGGGCAACTCAATATCTTTAATAATAATTAAGTAACAGTTCAAAATATGCAAGATAAAATATAAGCTCAATGTCGTAAACTCAATAATGAAATTTATAATTTTCAAAACAAAATTTTGAAAAAGATATATTGACTCCACTCTACCCTATCTATGTAGCCTCTACATACTCGTAAGAGGGTGCTGAGACAAGCTCGCAACTACCTAAAGAAACTAATAGAATAAGAAGAAACAACTAAAATAAGTGATTCTTCCAAGTACAGGGAGGTCTCATCATAAGTTAGGAAGGACTCATCTCCAACAAAACGCCGATTGAGGATCTATAACGTTTGTATTCGCATCATGAAAACTATGGTGTCAAATAACGTCAATGCATATAATGTACAGTATGTAAAATAGTCAAAAGAAAATATAATCAAGGGATACTCAATGGAATAAATGCTAATATAACTCAACTTAAATATAAATGCAAATACAAGAATAACACAATGATTTACATTACAAAATATTAATAGATACATCCAACTCAATAAAATAGTAATATTTACTTTTTGGAGAGTTTCTCTAACTAACAATCATCACTTATGAGCTAGTGTTGATACAAAGAAATGTTGTCGCCATAGTCATTTCATACCTTATCGAAGCAAGGGATTCAACATTACTAGATCTAAAATAGAAGTCCTTTTTTGGGACAAGTGAGGAGTTGCATGAATCAATATCATGATTCTTTCCTATCACGATCCAAGCTAAGCCTTATATATAACACAATAACCCTCAAACAAACCTTTAACATTCATTCAAGCATTCATAGTAATGAACAAATAAACTTAAGCGAAAACATAAGGATAGGGGCTATGAGATTTTAGCATAAGATAGAGAAAAGACATCAATAAAGATAAGTAATAGTCTCAAAGTCTTTAAAGATAAAATGCTAGAAAGGAGATAGGTTCGTCCTTGAAGCATTAGGACTCACCGATAGTTTTTTACAAGCAATTTGAAATCAACCACGAGCATGAGGAGAAGGAACGTCACTTGTTCCTACATTGTGAGATAATGTAGGCATAAAATATGAATTAATACTTGAAACATACTAAGTATTTAGGTATGAAATGCAACAATAACAAAACTCATAAGTAAAAGTAATTAAATAAAGCATATATTATAATCATAAATAAGGTAATAAGGGGAGATGAATGAGCAATAGATTAAACTATGAGTAGAACAATGTAAATATTATAAAGGAAATATACATAGGTGAAAAAGACTATAGCCGACAATAAGACCATGCGAATTATAACATGGAATCCAACGTAACCCACTACAATGGAAGAGGATACTACTTGCCAGGTAGATCTTTGTCAAAATTCATTCTGTAACTATTAGGACCGTATTTGGATCTACTAGCCTAACCTAAAAAGGCAACCTATGGTGGTAATATAATTGCGAGAGTAGAATCTTTTACTAAGGACCCCTTAGATCGAGTCCTCACTCAAAACCTCATTCGGTGCTAAGTCAAGTCCTAAAAAATAGTAATACATCAAAGTAACCAATCATAGACTTTAAGTTCATTAATATTAAGAAAAAATCCATAGGGTAGCTCATGAACCTTAAGGATTTCAAATATGAGAATTGTCCTTACCACATGAGGAATCCTTCATCATTTGGGTGAAAAAACTTTTCACCAATCATTTATATAGTCAAAAAGGGATTCCATAATTAAACTTATTGCTACACCCCATATTTTATGTATACTAGTCCTATGCATATAGAACTTGATATGGATTGGTATAATACATAATGTACTTGATTTTTTAGACGAATGTTGACAACAAAGAAGCTTGTCCATAAACACCCGTATTTTACATTCTATTTTATGCAAGAACTATAGTAGGGATAATGAAGAACTCTTTTCCATAGTATATTAGTTAGTTAATCTTTACACATAGGTTTTTGATGTTTTCTAATTCATTCATGATGTATTTGATATTCATGAGTGGCTAAGTCTCCATATTTTGGGGTTGTAGTTACAAACAATGTGTAGTTCTTGACTTCGACAATCTATGAATGGTTTCTTTTGATTATTCCTATGCTATTTTTACCTATAATTCATAGCCTGATCAACTATAGAGTAAATTAGTTGTTCACTCTAGATTCGAGAGATATTGGAATGGATAGAACACAATAGTATAGGGAGCTTGTTCAACACTAGGAAACTAGGTTGATTCGTGTAAGAGAGACTAGTGAAAACTAGCCTTACACCTTGCTTGGTTCATATACAAGAAGATAACTTTAATACATTTTTATTGGTCTATCTATCCCCGCTCAACAATGTATTTAGGCAGTCAATAACGATAAGTTGACAGAGGTGTGCAACCCTGTTCAAGTAAATTAAACCCCGTGAATCAATAATCAGGAAACTAGACATAGATAGACATTGTTAAGACTAGACAGAGTCGTAAAGGTTACAACTCTGGAATTGCCTGCCAATTGATATCTTGTCGTAAAAGTCAGATTAGTTTATTATAAATTTGTTCTTTACAATTTATTTTACTTAAATCCAAAACTCGTTTTACTAAAAGCACCATAAACGTGATAACTGAGATCGATTACTAATTACATTCAAATCCTTTGGGTTCAACAACCCAGCTCTCTAATTAGGGCCACTATATTACTTGTGGGACCATGTACACTTGTCTATGCTGGGGAGCAACAAGTTTTTGGCGCCGTTGCCAGGGATTTGAAGTGAATTGGTTGATTATCAAAGTTGTCTTATTTTGTGGTCTTCACTCCTCTTGATCTTAGTGGTGTTTTTGTGCAGGTGATTGATAAATAAGCTAGAAGATCAAGACTCTTATTTTCGTCAATCCAAGAGGAGAGCAGGGGTTTTGTTCAAAACATCGACAATTAAACTCGTAGAGCAGGAGGAGCAAAAGGATAACAAGGTGGAGGTTGATCCTGTTGTGGAAAACATGGCAAACAATAACCTACCTACACCACTAGCACCTGCTACTGATGCACCACCGACACCGAGGCCAGTGAGGGATGTAGCAAACCTGAGAACCACCAATGTCACTAGTTGTTTTATCAAGCCTGAGCCTAGTGCTGGTAGGAGCCCAAATAGAATATGGTCCAACTGTTACACTCTACTGGACAGTTCATGGGGCTTCCTCATAAGGATCCATAAGTTCATCTTCAAATTTTTCTTGAGATTACTGATAGTTTCATTCCTACGAGGGTGAACTATGACTATGTAGGATGACTTTGTTCCCCTTTGCACTGTTAGGGGAAGCCCGGAGGTGGTTGCAAATTGAGCCACCAAACTCCATAGTATTGTGGGATGACCTGGCTTGTAGGTTTCTCACCCAATTCTTCTCATCTGGCAAAACAACCTAACTTAGAAGTAAGATCCTGAGTTTCAAGCAGAGGTCTAGGGAGAATATATATCAGGCATGGGACAGGTTCAAAACTCTGTTAATCAATTGTCCACATTATTATCAGGCTAATGAGATACTGGTCCATACCTTCATTGATGGGTTAGAACCCAATACCAAGATTTTTTTTTATTCAACTGTAAGGGGTCAAGCGTTGGAGAAGATGTACGATGAGTTGTATGCTCTTCTCAATAGAATTGCTTAGGGAAATCTAGAATGGAATGGAGGATCCAGTAGTTTGATAGTCTAAAAGCAGGCCAAGGTATTGGAAATTGATGCAATAACGAGCCTGCAGGCTCAAATGGCGGCTATGTAGAACATGATGACCACAAACTTTAACAATTTGGCTTTAGGTCTACAACAACAAGCACCGGTAGCTATGGGTCAACAACAAGCCTCTATCAATATGGTACAACAACAACAACCTGGTTGGTGTGATGTTTGTGGTAGAGCAGACTACACAGCTAAATTATGCTGAGCTAATCAAAGGCAGTAAACTTTGTGGGCAATGCTAACAGAGGGGGTTATCAAGGATTCGGGAACACATATAACTCGAATTGGAGAAACCACCCAAACTTCTCATGAGGTAGCAATCAGCAGAATCATTGACCACCTCAACATAGACCACAGGGTGGAAATGCATATCATAATCAGTCAGCCCAACAACCTGTAAGATAGGCTAATCCAAACACCATGACGGATAGTGAGGTGTTGAGGTAGATCTTGGCAAACCAAAACAGGCAAGAAGAGGAGATTCAGAGGTACAAGTAGGATCTGCAGAACCTAGAAAAGTAGTTAGGACAGTTGACCAATTCAATAAATTCCAAACCTCAAGGGGGCCTACCTGGCAACATTGATCCCAACCCAAAGCAGGTCAATGTGGTTAGCACAAGGAGTAGAAGGCCTTTAACTGAATTGGTCCCCAAGAAGAAAAAGAGGGATGATCAGGATACTACACAAAACAATGAGACTGGCATTCCCAGCTCAAGAACTGAAGAGGCAACTCCATTGCAAAAACCTCCTCCTCTATTCCTATAAAAGATCAAGAAGAAAAAGGAGGATGATTGCTTTCAAAAGTTCATCGGGTTACTAAAACAGGTACATATTAACTTACCATTGATTGATGTTTTGCAAGGAATCCCAAAATACGCCAAATATGGATATTTTTGCTAACAAAATAAAGTGGGATGAGTATGAGATTATGGAATTGACAGAGGCTTGCAACTCTAATATTCTCAATAGGTCACACTTGCCAGCAAAGTTAAAAGATCCAGGAAGCATCACTGTGCAAATAACTATCGGGAGTCATCTAAATGCTAGGTGTTTGTGTGATCTGGGAGCGAGCATAAACCTCATGCCTACTTCTTTGTTCTTGAAGCTGGGACTTGGATAGCTGAAATCGACTACCATTATGTTACAGCTGGCGGATCGATCCATGGCTAGGCTCGATGGAGTTATCGAGGATGTCTTAGTCTAAGTGGGGTCTCTTATTTTCCCCGTGGACTTCGTCATTCTAAATTTTGAGCCAGACCCTGAGGTCTTATTGACACTTGGGCGCCTGTTCCTAGCTACAAGAAGGGCATTAATCAATGTCACAGTAGGAAGGCTCACCATGAGGGCCCACAATAAGGTGGAAGTGTTTGATGTGTACAAGGCTATAAATATACCAGCTGCGTATGAAGATATGGTAGCTACCACAGTGATAGACACTGCAGTTGCTGTGACCCAGGTTGAGATTGAAGATTCACTAGCCAGGGTATTGTTGAATCAAGGGCTAGTGGATGATATTGAAGCCCAAGAAAGTGAGAGTGTACAAAATACTCACAATGTGAATATGCTGAAAAAGATGAATGAACCTTTAAACAGGGTGCTGGGACCACCACCCAAACCCTCAGTTGAAGAGGCTCCTCAATTGGAGTTGAAGCAGCTACCATCGCATCCTAAGTATGAATTCCTTGGAGAAAATAATATATTACCTATAATCTTGTCTGCTTCATTGACTGCAGCCCAAGTAGAAGTTGTTTTTGTGGTGTAAGAAACGAAAAAGAGCAATGGGGTGGTAGATGTCTGACATCCATGTCATCAGCCCAACCCTATGCATGCACAAAATATTCATGGAAGAGGGTCATAAACCAGTGGCCCAATCGCAAAGAAGGCTGAATCCAATCATGAAGGAGATAGTCAAGAAAGAGGTCATAAAGTGGTTGGATGCAGGGATCATCTTCCTCATATCAGACAACAAATGGTAACCCCTGTGCAATGTGTCCTCAAGAAGCACGGGATGACGGTTATCACCAATGAAAAGAATAAGCTAATTCCGACTAGAACGGTAATGGAGTGGTGAATCTACATGGATTATAGAAAATTGAATGATGCCACCAGGAAAGACCATTACCTCATGCCTTTCATTGATCAGATGCTGGACATACTTGCAAATCAGGAGTACTATTGCTTTCTCGATGGGTACTCGGGATACAACCAGATAACCATTGCACCCTAGGAGCAAGAAAAGACAACCTTCACATGTCCATATGGGACCTATGCTTTCAAATGCATGCCCTTTGATTTGTGCAATACACCAACCACTTTCCAAAGGTGCATGATGGCTATCTTTCATAATATGGTGGAGGACTTCATGGAGGTGTTCATGGATGACTTCTCGGTCTTTAGGGAATCTTTTGAGAGCCGCTCGCAGAATTTGGACAGAGTACTAACACAATGCGAGGAGACTAACCTTGTTCTTAACTAGGAGAAATGTCACTTCCTAGTGAAACAGGGGATAGTCTTAGGCCACAAAGTGTCCAAGAAGGGGTTGGAGGTAGACAGAGCAAAGATCGAGGTGATCGATAAGCTACCACCATCGGTTTTAGTCAAGAGAGTCCTAAGTTTTCTAGGACATGCGAGTTTCTACCACAGGTTATTAAAGAGTTCTCAAAGATCATGATGCTGCTATGTGTCCTTTTAGAGAAAGAGGTACCATTTCACTTTGATGACTCTTGTTTGCAGGAGTTTGAAATGTTGAAAAAGAAGTTGGTGGAGGCTCCGATCTTTGTGGCACTTGATTGGGGTCTCTCATTTGAGTTAATGTGTGATTCTAGTGATACATCGGTGGGTGCGTTACTAGGGTAGTGCAAAGACAGAGTTTTCCATTCCATATACTAAGCCAGCAAGACCTTGATGCAGCACAAAGCAACTACATAGTTACCTAGAAGGAAATGCTAGCATTGGTGTATGCATTTTATAAGTTCAGAGCCTATTTAGTGGGGACCCTAGTGGTGGTGTTCATAAACCACGTGACAGTAAAGTACTTGTTCAATAAAAAAGATGCCAAGCCATGCCTGATCACATGGATCCTATTGCTCCAAGAGTTCGACATTAAGATCAAGGATCGTAGATGGAGCAATAACTAGGTTGCTAATCATCTATCCTAGATGGAAAATGATGCTTACATAGGTGAACAATTATAAATCAGAGAAGAGTTTCCTGATGAGCAGTTGTTAGCAATTGAGGTGGAATAATTACCATGGTACGCTGATATTGAAAACTACTTGGTAAGTGGTATGTTCCCACCTAATGCAACATACCAGCAGAAGAAGAGGTTGGCCTATAATGCTAAGGCGTATATCTGGGATGAGCTATACCTGTTCAAACAAGAAGCTGACCGTATAGTGAGGAGGTGTGTTCCAGAAGCGGAGATGAAGCAAATTCTTGAGAGATATCATACCTCTCCATATGGGGGTCATCATGGTGGTGACAGGACAGCGCACAAGATATTGTAATCAGGTTTCTTCTGGCCCACTTTGTTCAGAGATACTATTCAATTCTCCAGGGCCTGTGATGCCTGCTAGAAAATAGATGAAATATCCCGTAGGCATGAGATGCCCCTAAACAATATTTTAGAAGTGGAGATTATCAATTTTTGGGGCATTGATTTCATGGGGTCATTCCTACCATCATTCGGTTGTCATTATATTTTGGTAGCTGTGGACTATGTGTCTAAATGGATAGAAGTAACAACCCTTCCAATAAATGATGCTAAGGTGGTGAGCAAGTTCCTTAGAAAAAATATCTTCACACAATTTGGTACTGGAAGAGCCATTATTAGTTATGGCGGTACCCACTTTCTCAACCAAACCATGAAGAACTTACTAGAAAAACATGGGATAAGGCACAAGGTGGCCACAATATATCACCCGCAAACCAGTGGACAAGTTGAGGTATCAAATTGGGAGGTGAAGCAAATATTGAAGAAGACCGTAAAGGCCATCCAAAAAGATTGGGCAGAAAAGCTTGATGAAGCGTTGTGGGCGCATCGAACTCCATACAAGACCCCAATTGGAACCTCTCTTTACAGGCTGGTGTATGGAAAGGCCTGTCATTAGCTTGTAGAGCTCGAGGATCAGGCGCACTAGATGTAAAAAGCTGAATCTTAACCCTGAGCTCGCTGGCAGGAAGATACTAGAGCAGTTGGAGGAGTTGGAAGAATTTTGGCTCCAAGCTTATGAAAATGCTAAGCTCTACAAGGAGCATACCAAGAAGTGGCACGACTGGCATATAATCAAGCGGAACTTTGAGCCGAGTTAATAGGTATTGCTCTTTAACTCCCATCTTAAACTTTTTTCCAGGGAAGCTGAGATCTAAGTGGAGTAGACCATTCGTGGTGGTAGCGGTTATACCCCACGGTGTAGTAGAGTTGAAGCATTTGACCACGAACCAAACTTTTTTGGTGAATGGTTAACGTGTCAAACACTATTACAGTGAAGACACAAATCAAGTGGTGGAGGCCATTGAGTTGGCAAATGATGAATGAGCTAATCAGGTGTCATGCCGCGATGTTAAATTAGGCATTGCACGGGAGGCAACCCGTGGTGAGCTAACTATAGTTGTTTTCTTTTCCTAAAAAAGAAATTAGAAAATCAGGTCCTGTACAAAAAGTTAGAAATATTTGCACAAGTACAAGTCCGCGATGTCTCCCCGTCGTAGACCCTTCACAATTTTTTGCAAATTTTTTTGTCCTCATTTCCCAATGATCCATTAGACAGTTGTTGTATTTTTTTGTCTAATACATTAGTTTTATTATTTTGAAGAATGTCCAGGTGTTCGAGGACCTTTTTAGGGCCCGAAGCTAAAAATAATTTTTTTATTGAAGCTCAAAAGAGTGAGCATTCGCGATGGTACCGCGACGTGGAATCATGGATACACACTATTTTTCCACATAGGGAAATTAATTTTCTAACTGTAATTTTGCGTTCTCTCCACAACGTGGAGGGAACGCGGATATATGTCATTTTATCCATGTGCAAACGTGGCCCCACCCCTTTTAAATGCCCAAGACCATTTTATCCTTTCTTTGTAACATGTCCCCGACCCACAAACCCTATTTTACTCCATTTTATCCCTCCTTCTTCCCTCTTTCACCAAAAATTCAAATGAATTTGTGTTGGACATCAAGTTTCTCTTTGCGCATGTCTTCTCTTCACACAAGGTACATTTGCTACACTCAAATCTCGGTTAGTTTCAAGGCTTCAAGGTATGAAATTATTCATGTTTTGGGTTAAATTCGAAGTGGGTGGCTTGGTTTGTTGATGATTCTTCGTTAATCCTTGTTGGATATGTGTTATTTGGGGTGAATTTATATATGTCAAGAAAAATTGGGAGTATTTGTATGGGTTGAAAACCCTAAGTCAAATTTTTGAGGAATTTTAGGGGTGAAACTAGGGGTTTGTGGGTTCTAAACCATGTGCTTTCTCTGTGGTCTCTCTATTGAATGTCACCATGCTTAATGCTTAAGCGATTGTTCTATGGGATGTATGCTAAAGTTTAAGTATGGGGTTGGGCGCATGAGATTCATGGGGAGTGTTTTGTTATGCCTATGGGGTTGACTAAGCTGTGTTGGGGGTTTGAAATGGGGGATCTATATGTCAGTGTACTGTATAACTGTAGCGCGCTGCGAATGGTGGTTGTGAGTATGGTGTTAGATAGAAATATATGAAAAATGGTGAAGTGTTTTAGCCACTATGACTTGGGGAAGTCTGAGTACCCTCGCCATACAGGCTTGAGTTTTACTGTGGGGTTGTGAGAATGGTTGCTTGCGTATTGATTTTGCCCTATTGTTTTGCATGTACCATGTCTTCCCGTGAACACCGAGGTGGTCAGTCAAGCAAAGCAGGGGCCTCCAACACTCGAAAGAGAGCCCGATATGTCCCCCAAGCACCCCACGACACTAAAAGAGGCTAGCAGGCCAGATTTGGGGCTAAAGTAGTAGATAAGGAGGGCAAATGGTAGTACCAGTCTCATGATGAGACGAAGTACTACCTGGACATCCCAATTGATGTAGACTCGCTAAGGGACGAATATCCGCAGATTCTCAACCGGTCTTACAACCTAGGCTTGGTGCGGGAATTCTATGGCAACATGAGCAAGGATCCGAGGTCCCAATAGGTAGTGATTCGTGGAATAGAGGTGAACTTTTCACCTCTTACTATCAACACAGTCCTTGGCACCCCAAAAGAGGTCTCCGTGGGCGTTTATAATGAGTTGCACCTTCACCCACCATATCAAGCTATCCACCACACTCTTTCAGGGCTGACCTCCACAATTAAGTGGGTGTGACATGCGAAGAGGGGCTACCATCTGTCATTTCCATTTGCCCATATGTCAAAGGCGGCTCGGGTCTGGGTCAAGATAGTGACGCACTCCTTCTTCCCAGGGCAACACTTCACAAATGTGATGAGGGATCAAATCTGCCTCACAATTCACTTATGATGGGGATGTAATTGAACTATGGCGCCATCTTCAGGCTAGCGATGCGGAAGGCCAAGACCCATAAGGGTCACAAGTATAATTTCGGGGGCCTTATCGCTTTATGTCGTAAGACAGGTGTGCTAGGGGAGGAGGCGGATTATTGTATATCATCCAACCTCTCCTTATGTCGCCACCAACATCAAGGGGCCAGATGTGTCTTGGGCCTGGTCTTGACCACTGCTGAGAGAACCTATCGGGGTAAACTGATTGCGGGCCATATGTACGGCCTTGAGATGCTACTACACAGGATTGGTGGCCGGCCCTCCATAAGAGAAGAGTTGCAGGAGGTTGAGCTCCAATACTCGCTGAATGCCCATAGTAAAGTGGTGTTGCACATTGGACCACAATTCATCGAGCCTGTGGAGGATGATGTGCCCACGAGCCCGGGAGAGGCGCATGATAATGAGTAGGATGAGTCCAAGGAGGATGAGATAGCTGACGAGCCACCGGTCTATGTGGGGGGTGAGCCCATCCTACTAGGGCCCGCTGATGAGTGAGCACCTTAATTCCTGCCTCACAGGTTTTGTATGGTTAGCACTGAGGGCAGTGCTAAGTTTAAGTGTGGGGTGGGGATTGATTTATGATTATGCTTCTATTTTCTATTTCTATTGGCATGTAATATGACTATTATTTCTAGTTCTGCTTTGTGATATTATTGGTTATGTTTGGATATCTGTTTTAAATGTTAGGATTGAACATCTTTTCTTTTATGTTGGTTCTGTAATCAACAATTATTAACTACTTCTATGCATGGAACTTTCAATGTCATGAAGTTGTGAATGCAATGAGTTAGTGGTAGTTACTATATGTTGTAAATAGTTGTGTTAGTCATAGTTGAGTGATGGGGGGCCCTATGATGGATGGATGACGACCATCCTAAGCGCATTCATCGAATCGAGTTCATGTAGAGTATGGTAGTGTACAAATGAGCATCAAGCATAAACATTCGAACTTAGTTTAGGGGTAGTTGCTTGATCCTGGTAAGTCACAATTGTATGCTTTCTTAATTAACTGAATTCATGTGAATACCATAATAGGAACTCTAGTGCTAACCTTGTGATGAAAGTGTGCCAAGAGTGAGAGAGCTAATTGTGAGTCTTGGTTGCAATAGGTTTGAGAACTTGCCTAGTATGTAGAGTAGAATTGGTAGGAGTCGAATTAGAGGAGAGGATCTAGGCGTTTTTTTGATAGTCGAAAATGACCCTAGTTAGCCTTTTTTAACCCTTAGCCTATTCTTTGATTAACCACAATTCAAGCCAATCCCTTTTCTTTGATAAAGTATCCATATTTGATCCTAATTCCCTAGTGCTTTAGTACGGTGAATCAGAGGAGGGGGAACTTGAGTGGACACTCAAAGGCTGAGAAATAGTAGTGTCAAAAAAAAAAAAAGAAAAAAATGAGAATACTGTCGACCAAACAATGTTGGTCCGCGTTGTCTCCATGTTGCGGAGCAAACGCAGATGCACACTATTTGGCACAAGGTGCAGTCATTTATCCAGTGTTGATCCGTGATGCCTCCACATCGCGGATCCATTGCGAATGCACACTGGTTCAAAAAAATAGTTTTAGTCATTTCCTTTGTAGGGTGTCTACATATTGTAGTGGTTTTATTTTGTGGTCAGATGTAAATAAATATGAGTACTTATAGCATGAATTAAAGGAGGGTAACAAGGGTTGTTGAATCAAGGAAGCATGAAAGGACGTGAAGTGTGTCCTACAAGCGCATGGGAATTAAGCCGTGTCAGCCATATCCATAAATATATCCCACCTACCCGCAACCTACATAACAGCCAGATAAAGACCTACGTGATCCTCTAAGGAGAATTCCAACTAGGTCTATGTTTACATTAAGGGCAAGCCTATGGAATGTAGAAGCAACTTGAGATATCTTTTCGGAGAGTAAGAGTTATTTATGTGCCTATTCTTAAAATTCTGTTAGATTCTTAGTAGTGTGCATGGTTAATTCTTCTTGGTGCGGGCAGATGATCATTCAAGGTCAACAACTGGATAAACTGTTAAATATTCTGCATGAGTCCACATGTATAAATGAGTGCTAGGAGCGAGTAGTTTCTGCCCAAGGCACCGGAAGTGTTAACCATGGTTCATAGAGTGCAGCTGTATGATGTCGTTCTACATATTACCATAGGGAGTCTCATGCATGTGTAGTAGTTTGCCTGAGGACAGACAAAATTCTAAGTGTGAGGTTGTGATCTTAGGCGTATTTATACGCCTAATTAGCCAATAATGCCCATAAATAGAGATAATTCAGTGGGCAAATTCATAGAGTCTAGGTGTTTGAGTGTATTTTTCTCTTATTTTGCTAACATAGGGCCGAGTGCGCCTGTGTGTTTTTGCAGGATTTTGCTTTTATTGGAAAGTTCAGAGCTAAACCCAGAATTGAGGAAAGAACACAGCCTGGAATTCGGAGGAGAAAGTCACTAGAAGTAGCCAAAAGACCAAAAGTCCATGTGGTAGACTTGGGAGAAAGGTTGTGGAAGCTTAAAAATGCAAAAAGGGCGCAAAGCTAAAAAGTGTGTTAGGTCCGCGTCACAGACCTTTGCAAAAGATGTGCAAAATTGTCCAGTCAGTAATTTAGGTGAAAAGTCAGAAAAACAAGGGGTCCGCATTGCAAACTTGAGGACCTGATGCGGAAAAGTCAAATTACAAGATTCTTATTATTATTCTATCTTAGACTTTAGGTTTTTACATTCAGGTTTACACAAGAACTACATTAAGGACGATGGAGAACTCTTTTCCACAGTATTTTGGTTAGTTAATCTTTATACTTTGGTTTTTGATGTTTTCTAATTCATTCATGATGTATTTCACGTTCATGAGTGGCTAAGTGTCCATATTCTGGAGTTGTAGTCACAGGCAATGTGCAGTTCTTGACTTTGACAATCTACGAATGGTTTCTTTTGATTATTCCTATGTTGTTTTTACCTATACTCCATAGCCTGATCAACTAGGGAGTAAATTAGTTGTTCACTCTGGATTCGAGAGATGTTGGAATGTATAGAACATAATAGTATAGGGAGCTTGTTCAACACTAGGAAACTAGGTTGATTCGTGTAAGATAGACCAATGACAACTACCCAATCATAGTTTAACAAATCAGTAGAATGTATAGAACATAATAGTATAGGGAGCTTGTTCAACACTAGGAAACTAGGTTGATTCGTGTAAGATAGACCAATATATAGAGGCCATAGTCCGACAATCAAACTTTTATTCTCTGACATAGAGATAGTTCTAAAGGAAATCAGTCAAGAGAAAAGAATCTCAACATAGACCAATGACAACTACCCTTACACCTTGCTTGGTTCATATACGGGAAGATAACTTTAATACATTTTTATTGGTCTATCTATCCCCGCTCAACGATGTACTTATGCAGTCAATAATAGTAGGCCGACAGAGGTGTGCAACCCTGTTCAAGTAAATTAAACCCCATGAATCAATAATCAGGAAACTAGACATAGATAGACATTGTTAAGACTAGACAGAGTCGTCAAGGTTACAACCCTGGCATTGCCTGTCAATTGATATCTCGTCGTAAAAGTCAGATTATTTTATTAGAAATTTGTTCTGTACAATCTATTTTACTTAAATCCAAAACTCTTTTAACTAAAAACACCATAAACGTGATAACTGAGATCGATTACAAATTATATTCAAATCCTTTGGGTTCAACAACCCAGCTCTTTAATTAGGGCCACTATATTACTTATGGGACCACGTACACTTGCATGTGCTGGGAAATAACTATAAGATTGGACTGCCAAAGCATGTTTATTAGCAATTAATACTAGCTTTATTACCTACTATGTTATAGATAAATATTTAGGAAGAAAAGAGGTTACTTCAAGGTAATAACAAGGTGGTACAACAAGGTATGTAAGGCTACTTGATTTTTCATTATTTGGCATGAAATCTAGGTTCTTCCTTGACACATATGTGAGTACCTAATTTTTTTACCAAACCTAAGTTATATAACCTTTTAGTATTTAGTTGTAATACCCTAGATCTTAACCTAAGACCCGAGTCGTTTCTCGTATGCTTATAAGATCAACTTGATGATTTCTAATGTGGTAAAATTTCTAGGTATTCAAAGATTATTACATGTGGTTTGGGTTCATGAGGCATCTTTTACCTTGAGACAAGACCAAAGGATTCTAACCGAGAAAGTCTCTGCATGAATTAATATAAGGGTCAAATTCAAATGGTCATAAGTTTTTGCATATAATGAATCAGGTGACTCGCTACCTGCAAATTCGTAGGTCTTTGAGTTAGCTTTCCAACGCATTTGATTTCACCTCATTCCAAGTTCAGAGTAATAAGTTATGACCATTTTACGAATCAAATGGTCCTTTGCCCTTTGTTTGATTCTGACACGTCCTCGAGGGCAGCATTCATGGCAATCATCACGACTTTCTCTCGAGGGCATGCTAAAGCCTGTTTGGACTATCAAAAGGGTAACGGTCAGTTCGACTGCCTAATGCATTCGATGCATCATCGAATAGGTCGCCGAATCGCTCTAGAAAGTTCTAAAATAGTCAAGAAGAGCAGTCTGAAGGTCTCATCGACATACCATTGAATGGTTCGATGATCAGACCTCTAGACCACCGATTTTGTTGAAGGGACATTTCAACTAAGCTGCTCGGACTCTCCAAAAATATTGTCGCACCTGCGTTGGATCCTTCACCTATACACTATTTTTAGAGGATCCGATACGCATCTGTTGATATTTTGAAGAGTCCGAGCAACATAGCATTTCAAAACATCATTTTTTGACCTTTTGATGATATTTATACATTCCTAAGATAGGGTTTCGACTCATTTTACTCATACACTCTTGTAAGCCATTTTACCCCTAATTTTCTACCTAAAATTCATACAAATCCTCTATTCAATCTCAAGATTTTCAAGACCTATCTTTGGATTTCAAGAATTCAAATGAAGCTTATAAGTCTTCCTTAAGTTTCCTTCAGGAAATCTTAAGATTAAGGTATGTGGGTCTCTTTATCTATAGATTCTTCCACCCATGGAGCTCCAAAACCCTTTTTATGAAATTGTCACATACTGGGAGGTACCCTAGACGTCGCCGACATCCAGACACTATTGCTAGTCCCTAGGCAAACCACTTGGCCTTATCACATTCATTCAATCATAGTTTAACAAATCAGTAGAAGCTAAAGATGAAAAATGATGGACAATCTCAATATATAGAGGCCATAGTCCGACAATCAAACTTTTATTCTCTGACATAGAGATAGTTCTAAAGGAAATCAGTCAAGAGAAAAGAATCTCAACATCAACTCATCACTATCTAGTGTATGAAGCCTCTAACTCTACTATCTAAATATTGTCAATGACAGGTCATGACTACCTCAACCAAAAGAAGATAGAGTGCTAAACTCAAGCTAGATGATAGTAATATGAAAATCCTCCGAAAGTAGGAAGGTCTGACCAATCAGCTGAATGAAAATAGATCCTCAACAATGCATATGTTGATGATCCCTAATACCTGTCTCTACATCATAAAATGATGCAGTCCAAATGAATGTCAATACATGGAATATACGAGTATGTAAAATGGCTAAATAAAATAGATATAGGTAGAACAATAATCAATGTAGAAATACTTAAATCAAGAAGATAAGGAACTCAATCAGGATTTCATAAGTCTAAAGAAAGAAAAAGACTAGACAAAGACCAATCATACATAATCTAAACATTCCAATCAATCCAATCCAATCAGAGTACTAGCAGCATAGAACTTTTATGGGAGTTTCTCTTATCTGACATCAATCACTTATGAGCCAGTGATTGTACAACAATCTCATTGATATTGCCACAACCGTTCAATACTTGCCAGGTTAAGAACAAATCGATCCACATTGGATTGGAAAAATAATCCTCTATTATTTCAGGGACCTATCAAGAGGAAACATCCAACTGAATTGCTTAATTCTTACCTTCCCTTGACGACGTAGTTAATGAGTTCAAGTCAGACTTACTCTCACTTAATTCAGTGTTCGATATTCCTCCCCAGACTAATACTCATAAAACAATCAAATCCAATCAACCAAATTAGTGAGTCTCTTAATGAACTCTTTCTTCTCATCAGTTCTATCTAACAAATCTTTCAACAATTCGACAATTCAACCCTATCAACCTTTCAACAGTGAACTAGACAATCACGTAGGAGGACTTTCAAACCCAGACCAATCTTTAGAGTTCAATTATGCAGACTCATAGGACCATCAAGTTCTATCAACCTATCATCATGCTCACATCACAATCACAATCAACATTTTCAAATCAAGGCTCTAGACTCGATCCCTAGTTTCATTCATGCAATTTTTTATTAAGTAATATGTAGGATTTGTAAAATAACTCATGTAAAAGTATTTAATCAGTAAAATCAAGTTTACGATGATCATCGACATATGAAGTTACATAAAATGTATATAATTTACAAGAAAACATTTATAGAGAACATGCATAAAGGTCAATACTTTCACAATCTCTCTACTACCATCAATAGAGGCACATAGAAAGACATTCTCATGATTTAGTTTAGCCTTACATATCTGGTATGAAGACAGACAATCAAATTAGCAAGAGATTGGCCTCAATTCTCTTGAACACTAGCCTCATTTTCTCTTCTTAGCCTTAGTTCTTAAGATGAATTAGCGTAAATGATTGAAAATTCACGCTTAGGAACTAATATAGGATTGAAAATGGCTTCAAACTGATAGGGTTTAATCTAGAATGGGTGGGAAAAGGACTAGAATGCCCTTGATTTTAAAATTGATCATCAGGTACTGTGATGGGGCAAGTCCACAATGCGGACTTGTCGTACTTCAATTTATTTTTTTGATAGATAACTTAAAATGCGTTCAGAAACTGTTTTGTGTAAAATAACACATAAATCAAATTTCTCAAATGCGTTTTAGACATATGCAGCTGTCCCCACAAAAGTACATGCCTTGTCATCTGGAGGAAAGAAAGACCACTGATTCAGCAATGGCAATGACATCAAAATACACTATTTTATGCCAGTATGATTCCTGATCAATTTTCTAATCCCATAAAAGATAGTAAGACCAAAATTAAGTGCAAATCCACGATAAGTCCGCGACGTGGACATGGCGTGCACTTTTAGAATTGTGTTTTTGCTTCAAAAAATTATCTTTTGATCTGGTTACTCTAAAAATCAACCAGTATTGTTTCTTCATATAATTTTTTGTGGTGATCACGTTTCCAGCTCCAATTTATCAAAAGAATTTGGGAAGACGCTTTATGCAAGTGTCTGGGACATTTTGATAATATTTATCGAGTGTAACATTATCTCTCATTGGGATCATTCGTCCTCGAATGATGGGTAACTAGGGTAGACTAGAGGCACAAATAACAATCAAGACTTAATCAGTCAACCAATCACAATCAACCAATAACCATCGTACCTATCGACCAATCTAGACAATCACAAATTGGACTCGAAATGAACAAGTCAGTTCAGATCAGGAGTAGAGATATTACCTTAGACATTCTCACCATCCTGCACGAATGGAACATCGAAACCCAATCAATCTGAATCATTTAATCATTTCGATAATCAATTATTCGAACTCAAGAAGGAAGTCATCAACTCTAATCGAGGATGAGACCATCATGATATACAAGACTCTATGAAAACTCTCAAGCTGAGCACCTCATCTCGACTACACTCCTTTTAATGGCACTACACTCCATCAATTTAAGCTTATAGTTCCTATTTAAATTTATGCCTAACCACATCCTCTTATTCCGTTCATGCCTAACTCTAAGTCTCAAGTGTTAATCCTAGGATGACCATATTTACACCAATCTAACCCTTCGAAATCTATGTTTTATATCCCCATAGCGACCTTTACTTAGAGAATATTGCTCGTTCGCATCGCTTTAATGCACTCACATAATGGAAACCACACATTTAAGCGTATCACTTTAACCACTTTATGGCCTCTTTAAGGTCTTGAAAATCTCCAAGCCTATCATAACACATCTACACTCAATCGCAAAGGCGGATCCAGGATTCAAAGGTTGTGGGTGCCATATCGTCTAAATAGGATAAGCGGCTCGATTTCTTCAATTTTGGGTTATAATTCGAGTTATTACCTTTTTTCAATTTTTATAAATAAATCAATTAAATATGCATATTTAATAAAATTATATTTTTAGATATTTTGATGTTAAACATATATACATAAGTACTTTCATCTTTTTTTAAGAAAAAGTTGAGACTTTATTCTCTAAAACTTTGATAAAATAAGAGATTATTCTCTAAATCTTTAAAATTATTTCTTTTTTCATATGCATCCAAGTGATTTAGATAATAGAACAAAGAGTAAGAGGAACTCCGTATCAATTTTCTAAAATTTTGACAAAAAATGAAGAAAATTTAGAAGGAGAAGGTCTAAAACAAACTTTAATCATTCGTGTGAATATAAATAATTTTATTAAGGGTAAGAGGAGAATTATAAATTAAAGTTGTTCCAGTTATAGAAAAGTAACATTTTTTAGGATAATCTAAAAAAGAAAGTACGTCATATAAATTAAGATAGAAAAGTAATATATTATGCTTAAAATAATAAAAATAATGATGATAATAATAATTAAAAAAAAGTTGGCAAAATTCAAATTGAGAAGCTTCACTCCATGGATATAATATATTTGAAGTGTAAAAAAGTCATAAAGTGACCATGACCTAGTGGATAAGTTCCTTTCTAACCCTAATTTTGATGATGGTTGTGTGTTCGAATCCATGTAGTGAATCCCCTTTATGCAAAAGGGAAAAATACTATGGATATAAAATGTGGCTGTGTAGAGTCGAATTCATGTACTTGAGAACTAAAATTTTACCTTCAACCATCCGCACTACACACATATTTGATATTCTAGGTGGTACGTTTAATATTTGTAGGCTTTCTAATATATATATATATATAAACAAACTTTCTACCGAGGTCACCAGGTGTTGTGGCACCCCCATGGGTATACATAGACTGGCCCCTGCTCAATCGCATGAATTCTTATCATGAGAGAGACTAATATTCTCTTACCTATCTATTACACTCATTAAGATTTTTCTAACTCCTCCTCCACGTCTATAACCTTAAACGGAAATGGTATCACATCATTATCAGAATCAAGAACACTCATTCTCTCTCACCAATCATCACTCTTCTACTATTATCAATATTACTATTAAGGCTAGAAAGTAGGATCACTGAAAGGATTTGGAACGAAAGATCATTAGCACGATTCAATCAAGAAATCTTATCTGAGAACATTCATAATGAAGTAAGATCTCCCTTGCCTATCAAGACTCATTCTGAGTTGGCCACATCTCATTTGACATAGGACTGGAAACTCTTCGGTCCATGAGGTGACATCAAAATTGCTGAACGAAGTCATCACCTCTCATCCTCGAAACTCAACATAAACAAGAATCAAGAGGTACATAGGACTAGGCCATGGGCATAGCAGTCATACACCAGATAGAAATAGAGTATCACCTTATTGAAGTATAAGGAACGTATGAGATGGTACAGAATTGATGTCTCATCTTGATCAACCCATCACTATCGAAAACTCAACATCTACTTTGGTTTATCACCTCATCATCTCCCCCTTAGCTCAAGATCATCTCTCTAAATTTGTGAATTAATTCTCTTTTCTAAGCTATAAGTACATATCTCCACACGGTCATGAAATCACTATCCATGAGATGATAAGAATATCTTAAACTCTTCTGTTATGCTATAGTCATATATATATAATAGCCACTAAGACTCTCTTCAAAGATCCACTCTTAGCTTGCTCCTGTCTCTATGTAAATCTTTCTACATTTGGTCTCTTGTTGGCATACATAACCACTTTCCACAACTCTTACAATCTAACCTCTTCATTTTGCCTACCAATGCTCAAGTTTTGTGCTCCCATAAATTTAATTGTATAAAACTTAGACTATAATGGAAAACTCATCATCATCTATCTGTAAGCCCCAATCGACTTAATTACTAAGGTTGACAAAGAATGCTTACATTAGGCTACTCCACGTTGACAACTCAAATATACTATCTAGATTCTTAGAGCAATCATAACTTAGAGCTTTACACAACTTTACACTATCATGTATACACATCTCAAGCCTCTTCTTATCTGATGAGCTATCCTCAATCCACTATTCCTACCTAAGGGCCACTTGTACCTTGCCCATAACATCACTTTCCTTGCAAATCAACGTCTTCATCTCGAACATACACTATAGAAAGCCTCTTAAAGAAAATGTCCAACTAAAACTATCATTGTCACAATGCTATCTCCCCTTTCACACTACTCCTCAAAATTCAAGGTTAGGGTCTAGTACTAACATGGACATCACACAATTCTCTCATTTCTTACCAACTTATAACTACTCGGTAAAATTTGAGAACATAGGCCCACTAAAATCTCATAGTGAATACCCAATCAACACATCCCCTCTTCACAACTCAAGAGCTATCACCTATTCATTATACCCTCTTATCTAGCTAAGCTCATAACTCTATGAATTTCATGGGGCTCTCCCTTCAAGATCATAAGCCTAGTCTAGATCTATCACTTCAAAATACTCTACTCTCTATTCAACATCTATTTTTCACCCTCACTAATATGAATACTATAACACATCAACATAAACCTCTTTCTAGTTTGAACACACTCTAACATATCCAAACAGTAACTCTTTCTATATACTTTCATCATGACAATCAAAGGGTACTTACTACTTTTTCATCAAAACTAATGGGAATGTAATCGTCACCACATTACTTACCTAATGGAGACATAACTCTAGTCACAAGCCTCAATCAACCATTACTCTCACTATCCTGTCCCTTCCTTTTTATCATCGTCATTCTAGCTCTGGGATGACAACTCTACTTACGGTTTACAAGACCTCAGGTCACACTCTTAGGTGGTAACAATAAACCTTTAGGGACAAAAGTTTCTATCCCATGGGCAACATCGAAAGCAAGTCTTGGATAAGAGAGCCTGGGGTGCATCTCGACTAGCTACGCTAAGTTAGCCATAGTATCTTTATAATAGATTAGCGTAGAACGATCTCTATAGACCTTCTCAACTAGAATAGTATCACCAATAGGAGTAGATACACTGAAGGGTTCAGAAGGACACTCGGGAGTTTTATCAAATCTACTAGTCATATAAGGAGACACAATCGATAGGGTGGCACTAGGATCTATCAAAATATAACAATCAAAAGTAAAGAATCGAATCATACCTGTCACAATATCTAGAAAGACATTAGGAGAGTCTTCCTGATCTTGGTGACTACTCATGATATACAACTGGCCTGTGGCCCTACCAGTGCCAGAAGTAGCACCTCTCTAATTTTCTCTAACTAGTGGTGTCGGTGTAAGTTTGAGCTTTGTTGGCCTACTTAGGACATTTCCTTTGAAGGTGACTTGACCACACTTGTAACATCTAGCGCTACCTCCACAGCATTCTCCCAAGTAAAATTTGCCACACTTGCCACATGGTGGCTTGCCTTGGGGACTTCGAGCCAAACTAGCCCAGGATTGAGATCTCTGAGCTCTCGAGTTATGAGGCCCTGTTTGAAAGCGACTCCCATTCTTATTCCTCCTCGGCCTCTTGAACTCAGGCGGGTTCATCCTCAAGAACTCACAAACCTTAGATGTATTTGGAGTACCCTGCCTGCCTACTCCCTGTGTAGTAACCAGTGTTGTCACAGCCTGGGCCAAAGTCTGGATGGCTTGTGAAGCTTACGTTGCTGACGTCAATTTGTGGTGGTTGTTCAGAGATGGCTAGCCCCATGGGTTCAGCCTGATTCAAGGGCTCAAGTTAGTTGGCATTCTGTCTAGCCAGACGCCCTCTTCCTTTAACAGCTCTTCTCAGAGACATGGGCAATTTTGTAAATGCATAACGCACGAATTAGAAGAGAGCTCTCATAGAGTTTAACTCTATATCAAAAGTCAGAATATGAAAGAAGTGTATCCTAACATCCTATAGCCTCCTGCTTATAAAGTGTGGTGCAAAACACACCCATAAACAAGACTCTACTAGACATGGTTTCATAGACACCCTAGGACTCTTGAACTCTATACTCTAATACCAAGTTTGTCACGCTCCGGAAGGGTACCCTAGACATGGTTGACACCCAGATACTATTGCTAATCACAAAGCGAACCACTTGATATCATCAAATGTATTCGATCATAGTTTTTTTAAAAAAAAAAGAGAAGAAAAAACTGATAAATATGAGATATAACATGCTATAAAAGATCATTGGAAGTTGTTATCAAATCAATTGACACCAATTGGAAATAATAAACCTTTGAGGTTCTGACTAAAAATGCTTCACACTTCAAAAATTAAGAGAATCGTAAAGACCAAAAATTAGAATGTATTTTATAAGATTCTATATATCGACAGATTCTATATATGTCATTTAAAATAAAATAGTTTATATTTGCAAAGATAAAAAATTCTCGAGAAATAAAAATGTATATAATTTACAAAAAGTGATAACGTATGGTTTATATTTTTTGTAATTATTATTGTGACCAATATCATCATTTTAGCAGTACGGCAATTTATTAATAAAATTCTAAAATAAAAAAGAGTATAATCTATTTTTAAAAAATGTACTTCATAAAAAATATTTTTTTATAAAATATTTTACCTTCACTAAATTAACTTCATGATTATTTCTTCACAAATGAGATCTAACAATCATGCAAGGTGCGAGATAATGTCTATATATATAAGAGTACCCTTATGATTATAGTTTAAATATTAAAATGTATATCAAAAAGGATTTAATTTACCATATGAAAAGGGCCAAATATACCCTCCATTAACCTTTTGGGCCAAAGATACCCCTAATATTAGTAAAATGACTCAAATTTTCCCTTCAACTTAGCAAACATAATTAATTTTTTAATTAATAACGTGGCGCTTTTCTAACAAATCAAGATTAGATTTTAAAAAATCAGGCATTTGTAGGATGGTTGTAGCAGCTCCTGACAATCATATATTACAGTCGGCCACTCTCTTCTTTTGACCCAAAGCAAAAACACTATGATGCAAGGAAAAGTTCACTTTTAATTACTACCCTTCTTTTTCCTGTTTTGAAACATAGCAGGGAAATAATCTTTGAAGCAAATATGACATTACAGAACATGAATTATCAGGCCTCAAAAGAGGACAAAGGGAGGGGGCATGACCATCCACAACAGGGAGGCCAGTACTGGCATATCAGGGGAAGAAATACATGTCGTTTCTATTCTCAACTGACCATTGGGTCTGGACTTGCTGTGGGCACAATATCCAGCAGTGAGTTCACAGCATCCATCTCCTCATGCCAAAGTGGAAGAGTATCACCTGGATAGAACTTCCTTTTAACTCCATCTTTGTTAATCTGCTTGTCAAAAAAAAGGCAAAAAGACCCCTTAAAACGTGTGGAAACACAGGAAAAGAGACAGAAGGCTAATATACACAGAGCAGTTCCGTTTTCTCCATTGTCTGGTTTTACACATCAAACACAAACAAATTAACTGCGTAAAAGGGATTTATGTTTGGACTGTTGAACACACAAGATTTCTGTGATGCAAGATACAAAGAAGATATTGCCCTAGGCCCATAAAGGCTCCGGAAAACAATACTCGAGGGGATGATATTTTTGGATACAAATCAATTTCTTAAACTGAAGTATTATGCTAAGCTTGCAAGAGAGTAGGAGAGTACACATTACAAGACATAAGATGAAAAAGCCTTTGATCATGTTAATTGAAAATACCTTTTTAGTATCCTCTCAAAAGGATTTTGGCAATAGATGGCTGAAGTGCATAAATATTTGTATTAAAACTATCAGGTTCTCCATGGGTGTTTTCCCATCTGAAAGGGGCCTCAGACATGGGGACCCCCTATCCCCATTCCACTTCATCATTGCCATGGAAAAAGACTAAGCAATATGGTAAGAATTGCAACAGAAAAAAGCTGGTTAAGGGGCTTCAAGATCAACAATGAAGGAATGGGGAACTTGGAGAACTGTCATCTACTCTATACATATGACACCTTGATCTTCTGTGAAGCTAATGAAGATCAGGTCAGACTTATCAGAGCAATACTGCTTACTTTTCAATTGTATCTGGCCTCAAAGTAAATTGGAGGAAGAGCAACCTCTTCCCTATCAAAGAAGTGCCCAACATTCAGACAGTGTCTGACATCCTAGGGTGTGGAATAGGCACTCTTTCCACTATCTACTTAGGCATGCCACAGGGAAACAAACACAAAGATGTGGAGATCTGGGACTGCATTATAGAGAAGGAAACTAAGAAACTTCCCAATGGAAAGCCCAGTACCTCTTAATAGGGGGAAGAGTCACTCTTATCAATGTTGTTCTGGACTCACTCCCTACTTATGTGATGTCTTTATTCCCTGTTACATCTAAGATATACAGAGACAAAGAGTCACTCTTATCAATGTTGTTCTGGACTCACTCCCTACTTATGTGATGTCTTTATTCCCTGTTACATCTAGCGTGATCAAGAAACTAAATAGACTCCGGAGGGATTTCCTATGGAAAGGGAACAAGGAAAAGGGTAAATGTAACCTAGTGAAATGGGAAGTCACCTAGCTGAGTAAGACACAGAGTGGCTTGAAGATTAGAAACTTGAAGTTTCATAACACTTGTCTCCTGATGAAGTGGTTATGGAGATTTGGTGAGGAGGAAACAACTCTCTGGAAGGAGGTCATCTCTTACAAGTATGGCCAAGACAACCCTTGGGTCTCCAATGAATTAACCAGTACCTATGGGGTTGGGGTCCGGAGAACAATCAGGTCCCTGTGGAATATGCTTCAGATATGGGAGATGTTCTAAAGACAAGTGAGAGTCCATTCATGTTTTAAAATGGAACTGCCTAGTATCTCTATTTTTTTGGTGCAAAGAGAGCAATATAGAGGAAGTAAATGACTTGGCAGATTTTTTAGGAGCCTTGTAAATCTAGATTTTATCATCTGTTTTTGTAACTATCTTTTGGAGGTAGTCAGCATCCCTTAATGCTGAGGAATCCAAAGTACCTTTTTTCCCCAAAGAAAAAAACAAGAGCTACGTTTTCATAATAGGATAGGTAGTAATGTATAATGTGAGTCTTAACATATTAGAGCATGTTCATTAATTTATTTTGGTGCGCTCCTGAGGCTCCTGTTACTATAGCTGACTTGATGGTGCCCTCCATGTAAGGACCATATTTTACAATTGGTTCTCTACTTTTGAGTATACTTTTTGTATACAAGGTTTTCTGCCACAACGCTAAGCTATTGCTCTATCCAAGTAAAAATATTAGGCAAGTGGCAAAGACACTATACTTCTAAAAGGAAAAAGGTGTCAAAACTATTATTTTTCATTACCATCGGTAAAATGAAGCCAGAAGGGTTCTATTGTAACTGATGAATGATATACAGTTGGAACATGACATTTATTTTTAGAAGAAAAAAGTCGAGGCTCGTAAGGTGGAAAGAATATAGTGGTTTCCAACTTCAATAGCGACATATGAGTTTGGTCTAGCAAATAAACTTTTTTCTGAGTGTGTAAAGTAGAAAATCACTCACAGTTACAGTGCGTACTACGCCACCACTTGCACCATCTCGTGCAATGGCAAGAGACACTGCAGTCACAACCAGTTTCTGCAAAGAAGTTCATGAAAGGAAATTAAAATAATTGGAAATATTCCCAGACCAAATAAGCATGACAATTTTTAATCATCATCCTCAGCACCTATCTACCAAAAGCCAAAAGAATTATCTTGTCTAATAGCTTTCGACTTCACAAAACCAAAAGGCTTAGAAAGCAGGGCAGCTGTTGGAGGACATTGTAGGGGCAGCTTGGAAATTAATTGATTATGACCAGCGAAAGCGTAACACAGGTCATTAATGTGAAACTTCAAATGAGAATGTCAAGTAATGCTATGTGTCAGAAGACAAAAGTTTGAGAGGACTCAACTTGGTTATTCCCACTAGCTATTGGGGTTTAAATAGCTTAGTATACATGTCCCTAAAATGAAAGGAAATCAATACCTAATTAAACTAGGAGTAAATCTAGGATTAAATCAAGCTACCTACTATATTTGCACATATATATAGAATATTCCTAGGATTCTACCACTCCCCTCAAGCTGGTGCATACAAATTATATGTACCAAACTTGTTACATACCTAAAATGTTCTAGGACTGGCTAGGAACTTGGTGCGTATGCCTGTAAGCTGATCATTCAACTGCACGAACCTTGTGACAATGTCTCCTGAGAGTACCTCTGACAAAATGACAATCAATCTCTCTGTGTTTGGTCGTATCGTGAAATACTGAACTCGATGCAATGTGAAGTGTAACTTCATTGTCGCACATAAGTTCAGTTCTTTTAGTATCTTTAAATTTCAACTCCTCCTATAGTTGCTTGATCCATACAAGTTCACACGTTGCTACTGCCACAACCCAATATTTTGCTTCTGCACTAAATCTAGCAATGACAGTTTATTTCTTACTTTTCCACAACTCAATCAACCAAGATCCTTAGCCTGAAAGTACTGAAAAAGGAAATGTTCCAATTTCATAAAATTCCCTCAACATCATTACCTATAGTAACTATGTCATCGAAATACACTACTAAATACATGCACAGACCTAGAGCAACAATAGCACACAAAATGATCAACTTCACTTCGTACCACGCCTAACTCCTGAATAACCATGCTAGACTTCCCAAACAGCACTCAAAGAGACTGCTTCAGGCCAAAGAGTGCGCGTCGCAGTCTGCATACCATGTTACTGGACTCCCTTGAGCAACCAAACCATGTGATTGCTCCATATATACTTTATCTTCGAGATCTCCACTAAGAAAGGCATTTTTAATATCCAATTGGTAGAAAGGTCAATGGCGAACGACAGCCATGGACAAAAAGAGACAATTAAAGCAATCTTGGCCACGGACGAAAAGCTATCACCATAAACTCTCAGGGGTTTGCCTGGTGGTAATAGACTTGAGCCTTGGGGTTTCCTCCCCTTCAAGGTCTCAAGATCGAAACCCACTCGATGCAAACAATTTCTGAGGGCCATCGGACTGGGTAAAAACTGAATTAACTGTGGTGCACTTGCGAGAAACTCCTTGCCGAGGGCTTGTGCACCCCCAGGATTAGTCGGGGCTCTAAGAGTAGGCCTAACCTTTAAAAAAAACTAACATCAGTGGACGAAGTATAGCTGAAGGTCGGGTGAGAAGCATCAATCTCCCTTCTTTACTCTTGAACAACCATTCAGAGTTGAGAAGGTTAGACGTGCTATTAGTAGGATGAAAAGAGGGAAGGGGCAATCGGACCCGATAAGATTTCGGTAGATTTTTAGAACATGATCAAGGATGGCATAGAGTGGTTAACTAGATTATTTAATGTTATTATGAAGACGACCAAGATGCCCGATCAATGGAGGAGGAGTACGATGGTTCCATTGTACAAAAACAAGGGTGATATTCAAAATTATAGCAATTACAGGGGTATCAAGTTTTTAAGTCACTCTATGAAGGTCTAAGAGAGGGTGGTGGAGATGAGGGTGAGAAAAGGAGTGTCTATTTTGGATTCATGCCGGGGCAATCGACTATTGAAGCAATTCATCTTGTTCGGAGATTAATGGAGAAGTATAGGGAAAGGAAGAAGGACATTCATATGGTGTTCATTGATCTCAAGAAGGCCTATGACAAAGTTCTGAGGGATATCCTTCGGAGATGTCTAGAAATGAAACGTGTTCCAATGGCGTATATTAGGGTGATAAAAGACATGTAAGAAAGAGCAAAGACTCGGGTAAGAACAGTGGGAGGAGACTCAGTATTTTCCTGTTGGGATGAGACTTCATCAAGGATCTGTGTTGAATCCTATTCTGTTTGCCTTGGTGATGGATGAGCTGACACGGTTGATTCAAGAGGAGGTTCCATGGTGTATACTATTTGCAGATGACATAGTACTGATTAGTGAGAATCGAGTTAAAGTTAATGATAGATTCGAGGTTTGGAGACATGTTTTGGAATCCAAAGGGTTCAAACTGAGAAAGACCAAAACAGAATACTTCGAGTGTAAATTCAGTGCTGCGTCGGATGAAGCAGACATGGATGTGAGGCTTACCCCTCAACCTATCCCCAAGAGAAATTTTTTTAAATATCTTGGGTCCATTATCCAGAGTAGTGGTGATATCCATGATGATGTCACACACCATATTGGGGCAGCAAAGACGAAATGGAGGCTTACCTCTGGAGTATTGTGTGATAAGAAAATACCACCTAAACTCAAAGGTTAGACCATCTTTGTTGTATGAAGTGGAATGTTCGCTAGTCAAAAATTCACATGTTCAGAAGATGCAAGTCGCGGAGATGAGGATGTTGAGATGGATGTGTGTACATACCAATCATTCAACAGTCAAAAATTCACATGTTCAGAAGATGCAAGTCGCGGAGATGAGGATGTTGAGATGGATGTGTGTACATACCAGGAGTGATAAGATTAGAATGAGACTATTCAGGAGAAGCTACAGGTGGCCCTTCTGGCTGACAAAATAAGGCAAGCGAGACTGCGATGGGTAGGACATGTGCAGAGAAGTACTGATGCTTCTGTTAGGAGGTGCGAGAGGTTGGATTAGGAGTTACACTGAGGGGTAAAGGCAGACCAAAGAAGTTTTTTGGGGGAGGTGATCAAACAAGATATGGTGAAACTTGATTTCACCGAAAACATGACCTTGGATAGGAAGGAGTGGAGGTCGAGAATTGGAGTAGCAGGCTAACTAGAGAAAGGCATACAAACAATGTGGTACCTGATTCTGAATACTAGAGAAAGGCATGCAAATAATCAGATAACAAGAGGTGAGCATTGCGTCCCCCAATAAATACAAAAGAACATTTGCTTGTATGAGAAGAATGCGTGCAGTCTCAAAATATGCATATTTCTTCTCTTTGCGACCCTATTTTGTTGTGCAGGCGCCTAAGGACAAGATGTGTAATGATTTACTAAGATTATAAATATTCACATGCATTATAACTATGAAAAACGAGAGTAGCCATACCAAACATTTTTTATTTTAGCACAAAGGCCCGAACTATGAAAAATGATTCAGAAAGATCTTTCATTCCTTGAGTAATCATCAATAAAAGTAACAAAATACTTAAAACCCAATGTAGAGCTAACTTTGCTAGGACCCCACAAGTATCAAAATGAGCTAAAATGAAAAAAAGAGAGTTTGCACAATTATTAGGACTAAGTTGAAAAGTAGCTCAGGTGTGCTTCCCATATCAATGTGACTCGCAATCTAATTTAGACAATTAGGACAAGCTTGATATTATCTTTTGAAGTTAGGATAAACTAGAGCATCCCAAGTGGATTAAATCTGCAGAGTTGGAGATTGAACACATTTTAGTGCATATGTGAGAATTGAGATAATAAAGGCCATCAAACGCATGCCCTTTGTCTATCACTGTTCCTCCTAAGGTAATGTACAGCAAAGAAGTCACTAAAGAATGAGAAGAAACAATTTAAAGTCTTAGCCAGATGACTTATTTCCAGGAGACTAAAGGGACAACCAGGGACCAAAAGAAAATTATTTAGAGTCCAAGAAGGTAAGGAATTGGGGCTTGACAGACTCCGCTTGTCATGGTTTGAGAACCATTAGCTAATGGAACAGTGGGAATGGACTGAGAGTAATATTACACAATAAATATTAATTAAAGAAATATGATCAGAAGCGCCTAGGTCCATGACCCAAGGGGCCAAGTTTGGTGGGCTGTGAAATACAAGCAATAGGATTAACAGGATTATCAATCTGGCAATAAAAGCTATTGACGAATATGTCTGCCTGCTTACATGATACTGAAGAAAGTCATTGTATTTGCAACCTCAGACAGACAAAAACATTGATTGGTTGGACTACCTGTGGATTCAGTATGAGCAACATGGGCATTCTTTGGTTTACCACGAAGAGAGTAGCATATATTGCTAGGCCCGGAAATTTACTGCTAAACATATCGAATCCGAAAGGTATGAAAACATATCTATAAGTGTCCAAAAAATGAAGTAATTTCGAGAAACACCCTAAATAAATCTAAAGAACTGCATGTTGTCTCATCGGAAAAAGTCATTAGAAAAAGGAATCAGTCAAAAAAGTGGCCGAAAACGCCCCACAATGATTTTGATCATGATGGTGGTACTGGGTATATGCACAATACACCTGGAGAGTGTCGAATATCACGAAACAATGGAGGTTTTGCTGAAAAAATGTCGAACAATTTTATTCTTGTTTATCACTAAGAAAGCTTTGATACCATGAGAAAATACAAGAGTTCTAGAGAGAATTCAGCTTGATTGTTCCCATAAGCTATTGGTATTTATACAGGTATGTATACATGTCCTAAAAAGAAAATGAAATCAATACTTGATAAATACTAATCAATACCTAATTAAAATAGGAGTAAATCAAGCTACCTACTATATTTACACCTATTTTAGAGTATTCCTAGGATTTTAATACTATGATATACTTCAATGATGACACAGCATGTATTGAAATAACTTTAAATACCTCTAGAAAATGAATTTCCTTTCAAAGGCATCATCTTTTTCTAGCCAGCTAGGGCACCTCAACTATTATACCAGGTATCAACTACCTCCCAAGTCCCACCGGCATATATACCAGATAACTCTACCACCAAGGCTTAAGTAGATGATAAGAAATCATTCAACTTTTTTGTCTCTGCTAGGATTTCACCCACAGGCCACACCCTTAGATGCCTTTCAAGGCATCATCTTTTCTACTCTTATCCAGTGCACCATCACAATACCTTAGGGTTCAGTCAACAGCCAATTCCATCACCACCCTATTACTTAATGTTTAAATTACAGTAACTGTAGCTACCAGACTTAAAAGCTCTGAAATTTCATTAAATCAAAGCAAATGCACTGATTGTACAAGATCAAAACAACCATGGTATCATCCCATTAAATTCAATCGCACAACAGAACCTATTGGGGAGATACCATTCAAGGAACATGTACCACAACCAAGTAACCTATGCAAATTCCATATATTTTACCCCCTTCGTATTTGTCCCATCCACCAACAATCATTCCTGTTTGAAGCATAGCCTATGTTTTTGAGATTATAGATCAGTTAGAAAGAGCTCAAAGGTAACATTTAACCTAGCTCACATACAGCAACATAGGTAAAATAATACAGAGGAAGCTGAGTAGAAGCAATGGAACAAAAGACAGTTACACATTCTCTTCAGATTTATTTCCTATCAAATGCCTCCTGTGTCTAGAAAAGTTCAGCAAGAAGAAAGTAGAAAATAAGCTGTAAAAAGGTTGTTTTTTTAACATGTCTAGGCTATAATTTCAAATACATGACGGATAAATATATTACATATTCTTCCAACTTAAATCTCACTGAAATGGAGAAAAAGAGACAGGTGTCGTACCATATGCTTAAAACTACACAAATAGCTTGGGCGAGAATGAAAGAATCATACTTAGAGTTTCACTAAAGATATTTTATAATATAAGGACACGTGTTTTGCCATTTAGGTTTCTCAGATGATATGTTATGCATTCAAAATATCTCAAAATGGAACTACGAAAAATTAGGAGGAACAGAAGGATAAAATCTGACTTGTAACAGTATTTGATTGTGTACATTAATTTCTAGATTACATTGAATTGTAAATAATTTGTATGAGAAATATGTCTTTATTGCTTTAACTGATGTACAGAACGGGAAAACGTAAAGCACGGTTGTCTCTGTACTAAGAGATCCTGAGATGTTTTGGATTATTGTGGACCATGGTGGGGATTGGTCAGGTATGCTTGATTCAGCTGGGCTTTAGAAAATGGAGAGAAAAATAAAGAGCATGGATAATTGCTCCTCTAAATGTAGTAGTATGGAGAGGAAAAATATTTTTTCAAAAAAACACATGGAGAGGAAAATATGTCATCAAAAGAAAAGGCCGGTGAGAGAAATAGGAGAGTTTTTGAAGGAATTGATCATGATTACATTTGAAGAATAGCCTCTGCATTAGATTATTTTCTGGATGCACCTCTTCCTACTGTACGGAGGTATGGCTGCCTTTTCTAGGTTGTCTTTCTTTTCTTTTTCTTTTTTTTAATGAATGTAAAAATATCATTAATGGCATCAAGAATATGCAGGAATTTGCAATGCTGAGAAAAATAACTGAGAAGCAAAAATAGAGCTCATGTCAGTTCTGACAATTAGTGGGTGTTTGGATTGGCTTTTTTTTCTTTAGACTTTTAAGCACTTTTTAAATTTTGGAAGTGTTTGGGTAATATAAAAAAGTCCTTTTTTAAAGCTGAAGAAGTACCAAAAGAAAAGAAAAGTCAATCCAAACACCCTCTTAGTATCTTTTCTAGGTTCTATCTTCTAATACACCATTTATGATTAATGAAATTATTACTTACTTGATCTTCAAATAAAAAAGGAACAGAGTTAATTCATCCACATCATGACGCGAAGCTGCATAACTAAAAACAAAACGAAAACCTATTGCTGATGGTGTGCAAAAGCAACAAATATAATGGCACTAGCTCAGCATTGAAAAATCCCTTTTTCCTTTATCTTCACTAAGCAGATTTACCTCAATTCTTCCGAGTAAGACACTGCTAGAATTAGCACATTCACAGATTCCAGCTTTCTTTAGGACAGGACCACTCTTTAATATTTGAACTATTGCATAAAGTAAATGAGCGGTTTGATCTTTAAATTTCACCACAAAAGTTGCACCTAACAGATGCACTGAGATTTCATAACTTCCTGAGCAAGAAAATGTTGATTGCAGCTTTCTACAGAAGAATTCTATTACTTAAATGGCTAACTGCTCATGTATACATGGTTATAGATTGCGAGATCACCTTTTTGTTATAGGACTAGTTGCGTATACAAGATTTGCCGCAACCTTGACAGTTGCTGGCTGGCCAAGCTGTATCCTGCATCCATAAAAAATTTCAACCTTAGAAAGTGAACCCTGAAAAAAATTTAACTAAATAAGTGGCGAGCCCAAGCCGCTTTATCATAATCTAATTTCCAGACAAACTAGCAAGTTAGGGTAAAGGGGCCAAGAGACAAGATTCCATAGTCAATCGAAGTGTGGCTAATGGAGATTTAGTCTATACCCTTCCTGTCTGGTGTGCATTACCAGGTGACCTGCCAGCGACATGTTGGAGATGTGACTAGACCTCATGTTGACAGTCTAGAGTGTAGACCAGTACAACAGTACTGTTCAATAATCCAGATGTCATTGATTTTGGGCCTATTCAGGAGAAGCCCCAATGTTTTCTTAAATTCTATTGGGCCCAATACTAAGAAATTCTCAACTAATCTGGGCCCAATAAAAATTCCAAAGAACTTTGTGGAGCCTTTCATAGAGAACATCCGGTTCTCAGAAGAGGAGTCTGCTTAACACGAACTTTGTCATGTTCGATGGAGAAATAGAAAATCAATTAAGCTGGAAGAGGGCAGAGAAACAAGAGGAGGCTCCTCAGAAAATCCGTGTCAAGGGGACGTAGGAATTTTTGGTGATGACGTGCCATCGAAGAAACACAATACAGAGGAGGAAGCTGATTTATCTGATGCTGTGGCAGCAATGTATATGGAAGAGGATCCTGCTCTATTTCAAATTGATAATAGTGCATTGGAGGATGATCTGGCCTTAAAAGCAATAACATGGGTCCAAACAAACATGTCCAAATTGAATCAGCAATTTGGAGTCGATTTCAAAGGGTGTAAAAAAGTAGCCAATTGTCACGGACTTAGATCTTCACTAAGACTTCCGTGTGGCACTAGTCGATTTGCTCGCGGGTCATGACACAATGCTTCGTTGATGAAATTAGACCAAAAGAGATGAAAAAGGGGTAGGAATCTACGGCCACACTCTCAGCAATAGCATTGTCCCAAAAGAAGTTAGGAACTTTGTTTTCTATATGAATTTCAAAGACAGAGAACCTAGGTTTAGTGGGAGAATTCTAATCAATGCTCATCAATACAACAACAACATACCCAGTGGAATCCAACAAGTAGGGTTTGGGGAGGGTAAAATGTACGTAGACCTTACCACTACCTCATAGAAGTAGAGAGGTTGTTTCCTGGGAACCCTCGTCTCAAAACCCATAAGCAGAATAAACTAGATATGACAAAAAGGAAAGAAAAGGGAACAAAAAGAGCGACTAATAATGAAAAGCACATAACAGGATGTAAATACAATAAAATTAACACATATGACAGATAATGACAACACATAATATAAAACACGACTACTCCTGCTACTCTACTATACCCCAGGCTAGTCATCTCACCTAACCCTACCAACCAACTAGCCTGCTACTCTAATTCGCGACCTCCACTCCTTTCTATCTAAGGTCATATCCTCGGTGAGATCAAGTTTCGCCATTTCTTGTCCCTACCAACCAACTAGCATGCTACTCTAATTCGCGACCTCCACTCCTTTCTATCTAAGGTCATATCCTCGGTGAGATCAAGTTTCGCCATTTCTTGTCGATCACCTCCCCCCAATACTTCTTCGATCTACCTCTACCTCTCTGTGTAACTCCCAAAACCAATCTCTCGCACCTCCTAACAGGAGCATCGGTACTCCTTCTCTGCACATGTCTAAACCATAATAGTCTCCCTTCCCTCATCTTATCAGCCACAGGGGCCACCTCTAGCTTCTCCCGAATGGTCTCATTCCTAATTTTATCACTCCTGATGTGACCACACATCCTTCTGAACATCCTCATCTATGCAACCTGTATTTTCTGAACATGTGATCAGGAGAATAGACATGCTAAGAAAAACCATTGGCAAGAAAATGAAGACGAGAAAATTTCATTTGGTCAAATGAGAAAAGTCTATGAAAAGCAAAAAAGGAAGGGAGAGTGAGGATCAAGAATATGAAGATCCAAAACAGAAGCCTAATGATGAAGTGGTTATGAAAATGTCACATGAGAAAACAAGTTGTGGAAGGAGGCCATCAGTATAAAGTATGAGATGGAGGATAAATGGATTACCTAAATGGTGACAATCCCCTATCAATACAATATCTGAAGATCAATCAGGAACTTGTGGCTAGGGGTGTTCATGGTTCGGTTTGGATCGGTTATTCATTAAAATCATAACCAAACCAATTTAGTCGGTTTTTTAAATTTCTAAAACCAAACCAAACCAAATTTAAAAAATAACCATCGGCTTGGTTATTGTCGGTTTGGATTAATTTTTTGGTTTTTTTCGGTTTGAAAGTAATAAGTTTGTTGAGAGCATACACATCTAATTTCTAAGGGCCATCGGATTGGGTAAAATCTGAATTAACTATGGTGCACTTGAAGGAAACTCCTTGCCGAGGGCCTGTGCACCCCCGGAATTAGTCAGGGCTCTAAGAGACTCGGACACCCGGTGCAAATCAAAAACAAAAAAGACACATACACCTAGTACATGAACAATCCCCAAAAAGCTATTGTGGATTCAATTAAGCAATAGCACTAAAGTTATTATGTGATTTAGTTAAAAAATACTAAAATTATTATACACGAACAAAGTGATTTAGTTAAGCAATATTAAAGTCATAATATAACAAAGATCAAATCCTTACAGAAAAAAACATAACTCAAATAACTATTCGGGTAGGGGTTACAAGAAAACAACATATCAAAACACTAACAAAAGAATTTTCATATATAAATGGTAAAGTTAAAAATTTATGTTAATTAACATCTAATAAAATATTTATATATATATATAGAGAGAGAGAGAGAGAGAGATAGATTATTCTATTCGATTTGGTTTTTTTTGCGGTTTTTCTTTAGTAAAACCAAAACCAAACCAAATAGTATCGATTTTCAAAATTTAAAAACCAAACCTAACTAAATCAAATCAAATAACGGATTTTTCAATCGATTTGGTTCGGATTGCAGTTCGATTTGATTTTTTTAACCATAACCATGAACAGCCCTACTTGTGGCCATCAATATTGCCCAAAATAAATTTCATTGTGAGGATTGGACTGTATGTGTCATGCTGGGAGGACAAGTAGATAGATCAGAGACCTTTGAAGCAACTATGATCTACACTTACTAAGCTTTAAGCAACAGGCCAGTGTTGCTGAAATGTGGATAGGTCAGGGATGGAACCTTCACCTCAAGAGAAATCTAAATGACTGATAGGTGGAAAGGATACACATCCTCTTCAACACTCAAGCACCTTTCAACAACCTAACCGGGGAAAAAGAAACTGCAATATGGAAGTTAGGCAACAAAGGAGTCTTCTTTATAGATTTAGCATATGGAAATCTCACCACTTCAAACAATAGGATGGAACAGTGGCCTTGGAAAATGACATGGAGGACTAAAATTTCATACAAAGTCAATTGCTTGACATGGTTGCTGACTAGAATAGCAGTACTGACACAAGAAAATATGAAGAAGAGGAAGCACCAAGAGCTCCAAACGTAACCTGTGTGAAGAACAAACATAGACAGCCAACGATCTCTTTTTACACTATAAATGGCTTTGGAGATTATTCATTTGTTTGAGGAAAATCATTTGGGTGAAACCAAGGAACGTAGAATGAAAGCTGAAGTAACCCGTAAAAATTTTAATTCCGCCACACATACCATTTTTTTTTTCATTTTCAACCACCCCGCTCCGTCCCGCAAAGACCTGCCCCATCCCTCTCCACAATAATTTTAAAATTTGTTTTGTTATAAAAATAAATTTCTACATAATATTATAACTTAGATGCATTAAAATGATCAGATCTCTAGTATTTTATTATTCTACGTTATAGAGATGGTGACCAATCAATGAATATTAATGGCTTTTCTAAAATTGAACTGTACTTTGCTCTTTTGTTTTTGGTGGAAAGAGTCTTGCTCAGGAGAAACTGTAGAAACTGATGTTGCTAGATTCCATCTAGATGATTAGAATAGCTTCAGTTTCTTAGTCAATTGAAAATATGGTTTCAGTACAACCCATGTACAGTATTGTACATTTACAGGAATATAAAAAGTTACCAACTTCAAAAAACACATGTGAAATAACATACAATTCAGGATAAAGAACATGAGTGAGAGAGAGGGGGGGATCTTAAGTAGACTAACGAATTAGGCAGCAGAGAGAGGGAGGGAGGGAGGGAGGGATCTTAAGTAGACTAACGAATTAAGCGGTATTACCCTTTATATTACCTAACAAGTCTGTGCTCTAACCCAGAGAGCTTTTAGCTTCAAACATATGTGATTGTACCATATGTCTCGTAGATTCAACTTAATATTATGTTCTTACGAGGCTTACGCATCACATAATTCTGCCAACAAAGACTTGGCTAAATAGTCTCTACTATGATTCACTTGGTTCCGATTGTTACGTGCACTATATAAGAACAATATATAATAAACTTCAAATGATTTCCTTTTTGTCTGAATCCTTGACATATATCTAAACTATACCCCTCCCGTGGAGAGCTAATGAAAAAGAAACCTATGTGCAGCTTCTGTGTATTCTGATGCAACCACTTGTGCAAATTTAGATTTTGCATTACCAGATATCTGTTCTTAAGAAGTGATTCTTGAGCTTCATATATGACATGGTACCCTTCCTTTCTGTTTTGGATTCTTAACAAGTACCACACCAATGACATTTCATAATGTCTCAAATAATCTTATGGACATCTCTACTTCAGTACACTATTAAGTATTATAAATTCTGCTAAAAAAATTAGAGTCTCACTGGCTTATGTTCTTTTATCAGGCCATACACTTGTACCAAGATTCCCTGATAAAAAAGGAAGGACTTTGTCTTCAACTAATTTTAAAACATCATCCAACTTTCTATACATTATCAAATTTTAGAGTACCTTCTGAAATGGATGTGATCAATTATGATAATAAGAGGGTTGAATGGGGAGAGTAAAAGGGAGATAGTCAAGAAACTGATGCAACAATGGGGTACAGATTCATATGTACCAGTGGAGACCAAAATAGATGGGTCTTTAAATAGCATGTTACAAAGTATACAAAGTATATGGAATCACAGATGGGTGGGGGAAATTCATAAAGCACAGGGAAGCAATGGGGGTATACTAGTTCTTTGGGATAAAAGGGAATGGAAGGTGAATTAATAGGACTGGGAAGTCAGTGTATCACTGGGAAATTCACAAGTGTTCATGACAATTCAAGTTGGCATCTGAGCGCACTGTATGCAGACTGCAACAGAGTGGTCAGGAGAACACTCTGACAAGAATTGCTAGACATAAGAAACATTTTTGTAAGAGAAGTAAGTGAATGTTTTCCTTGCTTAATCTGGTCCCATGAATGGGTTTATATACATGATTTACATCATAATTGTAGGCTACCAATTAGGAACTAATCTCATTACATAATACTAATATATGCTATCCTAAAATAGAAGATTACAAAATATTACAGAATATATTGTACTTATCAGAATATATTTTACATAATCTAACACACCCCCGCAGTCGAAGCGGGAGGTAGACGAATGGTTAGACTGTCACGAAAATCATCAAATAGTACGCGCGGAAAACCTTTGGTGAAAATGTCAGCAATCTGATAACGAGACGGAACGTGTAGGACACGAACTTTGCCACGTCAATCAACATCTGTATATGATAGAAGTGACTGTAGAGGGGATTTGTATACATGTGTGCCAAAGTCAATCGTACCTCGAATGTAACGCAAAATGCGTTTTAATGCTTCCATATGCTGGACTTTGGGGTCATGCATAAACAATCAAACTTGTTGAACAACGTACGATATGTCAGGCTGAGTGAATGTCAAGTATTGCAAGGCACCAGCCAGACGACGATACTTCGTAGGATCCTCATATGGGGCGCTTGAAGAAGCGCTGAGTTTGCCCTTTGCGTCAACTGGAGTGGGGCAAGGCTTACACTGTGACATGCCTGCTCTGTCAAGAATATCCTCTGCATAAGAACTCTGAGACATAAAGAGGCTATTGTTGTCCTTGGAGACTGCAATCCCCAAAAAATATCTTAACGGACCCAAGTCTTTCATTGCAAATTTCGTAGCTAATTTGGACATGATGCCGAGTCTG
>DF361222.1:62549-77969 GCA_000787875.1 Solanum virginianum | reverse complement strand
TATGTCTTATTGTATTGCATCCTACATACTTAGTACATTCAAATGTACTAACGCATACTCTATGCCTATATGATGTTACCATGTAGGAACTGAAGCACCTTATGATCATCCTCCACGTGGCTAGTTTTGGCATCTTGAAGATACGCTTTCGTGAGTCTTCAAGTTCGGGGAAACTAGCTATGCTACTCTTGTTTTTGTTATCTCTTTATGTTAAACATTTGATACTATGAGGGTGAGCCTGAAAAGTGTCTTGGCCCCGACCCAATCTATGCTAGAGGTGTTGTTGGAACAATTGATGTAATTATACTATGATCTTGACTCTTGAATGTTTTATTATTATCCAAGACTTCCCTTAGTCCCGTTTTCCTTCTTTATGTCTCTTGTTGTTGATGTTTTACTTATGTAACCAAGGATGTGTGATTGATATGCTAAGAGGCTCGCATGGGGTTCCTTCGGGTTCCCCATTTGCTGTGTCACGTCTAGGTCCTAGGCTTGGGTCGTGACAAAAATAATGGAAACTGGGACTCCATGAAGCCTCACAACCTGACTAATGTAGAGTCAAAACTCTCAACAGTAGGAGGTAAGCGAAAAACAAAGTCCATCTTTGACTGGAATGAAATGGGCAGACTTGGTCACCCAATCCACCACTCCCCTTATAGAGTCAAAACTCTCAACAGTAGGAGGTAAGCGAAAAACAAAGTCCATCTTTGACTGGAATGAAATGGGCAGACTTGGTCAACCAATCCACCACTACCCTTATAGAGTCAAAACTCTCAACAGTAGGAGGTAAGCGAAAAACAAAGTCCATGGAAATGTGCTCCCAATTCCACTCAGGAATAGACATCTTTTGAAGCTCTCCACCTGGCCTCAACTGCTCGCACTTGATCTGCTGGTGTCATGACCCAAAATAGGGCCTAGATGTGACATGCAAATGGGGAGCCCAAAGGGTCCCCAAGCAAGCCTCTTAACTTATCAATCACACATCATTGGTTGCGGAAGCACTTAAATGACATAAAAGAGTAGAAATAGAGGCAACGGGACTAAGGGAAAAGCTTGCATAACATCATAATTAAAAGAAAAAAGAGTCAAGGCTCATATCATAGATACATAGCGTGTCCAACAACACCTCTACTACATAGATAAGAGTGGGGGCCATAAAAAATCAACCGGGCTCACCCTCATAGTCAAAATAGAAAATAAAGAAGAGTGTCTCAATACATAATAAGAGAAACATATACTAAGGTTCCCGAAGTGGAGGACTTACCAACTAGCTTGAGTAGTATCGAACTAGCCATGTGGAGGAGAAGGATGATTAACTTGGGCTTTGATCCCTACATGGTGATATCATGTAGGCAAGAGTATGCATTAGTATGTTTGAATGTACTAAAAATATAGGAAACAATGCAACAATAGATAGGCATCATAATCAAAATGCTCATCATAATCCTTTAGAAGCTCAATCCATCTTATCTATCTTAAGTTTAGGTCCTTCTGGCTGAAGATGTAGTGATAACTACGATGATCGATGATGATGTCACTACGAACACTATAAAGGTAGTGTCTCTACAGCTTCAACACAAACACAATAGTTGCTAACTCCAAGTCATGGGTGGGATAGTAAGTAACTCATGCTTATATAGGATATCATATGTGTAGAAGAGACCAAACTAGATTCCAAAGTACAAACACCTTGGTAGGTTGATGATGATCTCACCCATCACCCTGGTGTGTGAGGTACAAACCCCTCAACTAGGTTGATGATGATCTCACCTATCACACTGGTGTGTGAGGTACAAACCCCTCAACTAGGTTGATGATGATCTCACCTATCACACTGGTGTGTGAGGTACAAACCCCTCAACTAGGTTGATGATGATCTCACCTATCACCCTGGTGTGTGAGGTACAAACCCCTCAACTAGGTTAGTGATGATCTCACCCATCACCTTGGTGTGTGAGGTGCAAACCCCTCAACTAGGTTAGTGGCAATCTCACTTAATACCCTGGTGTTTGAGGTACTAACCCCTCAACTAGGTTAGTGGCAATCTCACCTACCACCCTGGTGTTTGAGGTACTAACCCCTCAACTAGCTTACTCGGGCTCTTAGTCCCCCCCTGGATCTGGCATGATCTAATGCAATACTTTATATAGAATATATCATATCCATAAGATTTTTCCATCATCATAATATCAATCATATCATATCTCATTCTTTGGAACTTCAATTCCTCGAGAAACCATAACCGTACATTTTATCAAACACTTAGAGGGTGTGCTCATTCAACTCATAAGTCATACATTGAACCTTCAATTCCTCAAGAATCCATAATCGAACATTTTATCAAAAACTTAGAGGGTGTGTAATGCTAGAGTAAAACCATGCAATTCAAGAGTTAAATCATGCTAGAAGAATTAGTGTAAAGCCATCAATAGATACTTGGTAACACCCTCAAACAATATACATCAAGACTCTTCATCAATCCTCACCTTAGACCTTAGATTCATAGTTCCAAATATAGTAAAACAGTCACAATTTCATAGACCCAACATAGTGTGCAGTGATTTTCATAATAGATAAGATCCATGAATAAATCAAGTTCAAATCATGTAATTTTTGAATAAATAAAGCTTGGGTATCATGGGTGAAAGGAACCTATGAAGGAAACCCACATACCTTGACTTTGGAGAACCCTTAAAAAAGATTGGAGATGAAGACATGAAGCTTGAATGAAATCATCCGGTCCCTACATAGTTAGATCATGTAGGTCACATATAGGAACCCTTAGGCCCAAGACTTAAAAGTCTTGGACCGATGTCAAAAATCAGGATAATTTTAACACTAGTGCATGTCGTGAAAGGAACACGTACTTACACTATTTTTAGCTCATTTTAAAAATTTAAATTCTGCTACAATTGCTCTAAAAATTGGGTTAGACCAGTTCCCACTCAACTTTGCTGCCTGAACAAGAATATGAAGTTGGATTTTTGAAATAAATAATAAATTTTTAGATGTATGGGAATTACGATTCCGGGCACTTTCGAGATACATTTTTGAGCACTTTTTGGGGTTGTTTCAGTTGAGATGTCAAGTACCTAGCTACAAGCTCCAATATGTCTCTCTTCATGCTGCACCACCAATAATGCTGACACAGATCATGATATATCTTTGCTATCGATATCTAGTATAGTAAGCCTCCTCAAGTATCAATCTGATCAAATCACCTACCTTGGGCATGCAGATACGACTCCGATCCTCAAAACACCCTCAAAATCAAGCTTGGCTTCATTAGCCTCCCCTCTAGTCACCTTATTATGCATTTGACATAGCTTCTCATCCTCAAACTGCCTCATGTGAATCTGATCCATTAGGGATGAGCAAGCCTCCATAGAAGCAAGCACACTGGCATCCTTAGAAATATGCAATCTCATTAACCTATTGGATAGCCTCTGATCAACCTTAGTTAAGGGTCCCTCCACTCGAATAGCCACAAGATTCCCCCTACCAGAAACCTTTCTACTCGAAGCATCAACCACCATATTGGCTTTACTCAGGTGATATAAAATAGTCACATCATAATCCTTTAGAAGCTCAATCCATCTTATCTATCTTAAGTTTAGGTCCTTCTGGCTGAAGATGTAGTGATAACTACGATGATCGATGATGATGTCACTACGAACACTATAAAGGTAGTGTCTCTACAGCTTCAACACAAACACAATAGTTGCTAACTCCAAGTCATGGGTGGGATAGTTCTTCTCATAATCCTTCAATTGTCTAGAAGCATAAGCTATCACCTTTTCCATTTGCATCAAGACTCTACCCAAACCAACCTAGATGCATCATAACAGATTGTAAATCAATCCCCTCCTCTGAAAATGTCAAAATAGGAGTTATAGTTAACAAATATTTGAGCTTTTGAAAGCTCTCATCACACTCATCTGACCATAAGAATGGAGCATTCTTATGAGTGAGTCTAGTCAATAGGGTTGTTATAGAAAAAAACCTCGAACAAATTGCTTGTAATAACCAGCTAGGTGCACAAAACTATGAATCTCAAAGACTGGCCTAGGTCTGGTCCATCCCAGAACAACCTCAATCTTTACTAGATAAACTTGAATAACCTCTCTAAACATAATATGACATAAAAATGCTACTGAGCTCAACCTGAACTCACACTTGGAGAACTTGACATGTAACTTCTCCTCTCTAAGTTGCTGAAGTACAATCCTTAAGTATTACTCATGATCCTCTTTGGTCTTTGTCATGTCCCAAGCCCAGGGCCTAGGTATAACATGGCGAATGGAGAACTTGAAGGGACCCCAAATACTCCTCTTAAGCATACATGGCACATCTTTGGTTGCAAAAGCATAATTAAACAACAAACATATAATTCTAGGGGAAGTGGGGCTTTGGACTCAAGCTATGAGGATGTTACAAGGAAGAGGATATGCATGATCACATAACCTTTAAAGTCTAAGGGGTAGGTAAGTATGACTCACGCTATGGGGGGAAGTAGGGCATAGGACTTTCGTCTCATCACAAGATCAAGAATAGAAGGGAGTAGGGATAAAGGGATGTATTAATAGTTACATAAACACAATAGGAGTCAAACTCGTAACATACACAACAATATCCAACGACACCTCTAATCATGAGGGGAACAGGGGCCAAGACATCTCTCTGGTGCACCCTCAAAAGATAAATATCCATAATTAGACAAGTATTAATAAAGCATGAAAGTAACTGGATATTGTCTCTGAAATGAAGGATTCAGCAATAGCAATCTTCAATCGATCCGTCTAGCCATGTAGAGGATGAGGATGAATAGCAGCTCCGGTCCCTACATAGTTAGATCATGTAGGAAAAAAGTATGCATTAGTACTTGAAATATACTAAGTATGCGGGATGCAATGCAACAAGGAATGTAAGCCATAATTAAACAATATGTGCAACCATAACTAACAAATAAAGGTTCAATATGACATGAATGATCAGTGCTTAGTCAAAAGATGCATGAAGAATAACTAAGTCATATGACATATCATAAATTGATGAGAAGGGATCATAACTGACATGTAAGACCAAGTGAGCTACTACATAGAATCCCGATGTTCAATTTACACCTGACAAGGAGTGGTCTACTTTATCAAGGTAGACCAAACACTTTACCTTACGAGCACTTACCCCATTTTAGTGAGCCTTCCACAAACACCTTACAGGAACACCACCTTTTTTGGTTAATGTATAAGAGAAGTCCTTATGGTAACTACACCTTTTTTGGTTATTAATTAGCATGTATCGTACGGAAACACCTCCCCTTTTGGGTCAATCATGCAATAAGAGCTATATAGATCAGTTAGCTAATCACAAAATTATGGTGGAAACATAGTTAAGGGACAATGGTTATCTACCAAGGTCCTCTTGATGCTAGGTCATAATCCCAAGGAATACTCAATTCATATTCATAGTCATAGTATACAAATTCTTACAATGTCAGAATAATTTCATAGAGTAGCTCATCAAAACCAAAGCTTCATAATATCAAAGATAGGGCTCCATACCATTCATAACTTTCACATTATTCTCATAGCTCATAGCATGCATAATAACCCTTTAAAATTCATAATAATCATAATTTACATATCTTGCCTGGCTTTCATCAACATAAGAAACTTGGCATATAGCTTTGTTAAAAATATGGTTGGTGTATGCACATAACTTAAATCGTGCAACTTAAGAGTAAATAACATGAGAGGAGCAAAATAGAATCATTTGAGAGTCATTCAATAACAAGATAAACCTTTGTTAGAACATCATTAAACCCTCATCTAAATCATGTATTTTCCCTAGAATCTCATAATCTAATAGTGTATAATGGCAAAATACCATAAATCTCTTCATAATATCATCATATAATAGAGTTCGTGAAATTATCATATGTTACCATGACTTGAGAAATAAATAGAGAAGAGGAATGATAGAGCTTTTTGAAGGAAAGGTCTCCATAAATATAAACCCATATACCATGGTATGGTTGGAGATGGAAATCTTGTTGAAGAATAGAGAAAATCCAAAACCCTAGCTTTGACTCTTCGCTTGAAGGTCTTAAAGAACTTGGCAGTGTTTTGGAGGAGCTTGGGACTTAGGATGTTTTTTAATGAACAATAATGGAGTATTTTAGGGTTGTATGATCTTGAAAGGACTCATTTGGAGGCTTAAACGATATAGCATAGGTACAAAATATTTAATAAAGTCAAATTTGCCCTTTCTTAAAATCTGTTGGACAAGACCACAAGACCCTGATTACGGGTCATGGTCCAGTACATGGGTTGTGAAAGAGGTCTCTTCCAGGTAACACACATTTTGGACTTCTCTGAAACCCAAACCACGACTCCAACTACAACCTATCAAACAATTCACGAGACATCCTACTTGTTGTACATTGAACCTCTAAAAATTCTAATTTCCACTACTCTTCCTCATATTTCACGAGCATAGCTATGGCTTGAGGAACCACTTACGATCCATTAATCACTTCATGCATCGATGGCCCTCCAAACTCGAGCTACTGGAAATGCACACTTAGGACCCACGAACCAATGCAAGGCTCTTACCTCATTATACGACCTGAATACCCTTCTGGAAACACATACTTAGAAAATTATTTAGACTTCATTTCTTAGTCACTTTCATACCTTCGAACATGTGGGGTCTTATAATATCTCTCTCTTAGGAACATTCATCCCTGAATATGCTAAAAGGAAGCTCTAAGGAATAGAATACACACATCATATGCAAAAAGACAATATGTACATCATGAAAATTTTCAAATCATGCTTCAACTAACATTTACAATGCAACTTCAACACCACATAATCATGCATAGATGACTTAAAAATGACATGCAAGGAAGAGGAGGTTTCCAAGTAGGGAAAATCATAGTACCTCAAGCTTGATTAGAATGGAAGAGATAAGGCTATCGCTTCTTCATGTCCGCTTTGGCTTCCCAGGTGGAACTCTCAACTTGTTGCTTCCTCCAAAAAACTTTGACGGATGCTACATTTTTATTTCTCAACCACTTTACTTGCCTATCCAAGATTTCTACCAAAACTTCCTCATAAGATAAATTCTCCTCAACATTCACCACCTCTATGGGCACAATGGAACTAGGATCTCTAACACACTTCCTCAACATAGAAATACGGAAGATTGGATGAACCAATCATATGCAACTTTAACAACATATCTCAAGACCCAGTAAGGACCTAAATACCTAGAGCTTAACTTTCCTTTCTTGCAAAAATGTACCATACCTTTCATTGGTGAAACCTTCAAGTACACCCAATCATCAACTTTAAATTCAAGGTCTCTTCTCTTATTGTCGGTATAAGACTTTTGCCGACTTTGAGACATCTTCAACCTTTCTTGTCACTCTCTCCTTTTCCAAATCTTCCATAGCCAAATTTGGACCTAATAAAGCCATTTCCCTCACTTCAAACCACCCAGCTAGGGATCTACAACCGCTAACCATATAGGGCTCCAAAGTTAGATGCTAGAGCAATAGCTATTACTATAACCAAACTCAATAAGTGGAAGATGTTCATCCCAACTACCTTTAAACACCAAGACAAAAGCCCTAAGCACATTCTCAAGAGTTTGAATGGTCCTTTGGGCTTGACCATCCATTTGACGGTGAAGGGTCATGCTAAGCTTAACATTAGTTCCAAGGTCTCCTTGGAAAGATCTCCAAAAGTGCAAAGTGAATTGAGCACTATGCTTCAAAATGTTAGCCAACGGAACCCCATATAATCTAACCAACTCATGAATTTACAATTTGGCCTAATCTTTGGCACCATAAGTCATTTTAATTTATAGAAGGTAAGCCAACTTTGACATTCTATAAAAAATAACCTAAATAGAACCAAAAATGCCTCTTAGTTTTAGGCAAGCCAATCACAAAGTCCGTGTTGATCTCTTCCCACTAGTAAGGACCCAGATCTCATGCAACTTTATTGATGCATAAATCAAGTTTTTGGAGATGTGTGACCCATGGAGAATGCTTGTGTGGATAAAGAAAGAATTTGAGGCTTGGTTTCCCTCCAGAGAACCTCCCACAAGATGTGGTCCTCACCATTGGCCGTGAAAGGGACCTTGGTTGGAGCCCAAGCCTCTAAGCAAAGAATTTGTCTAAGGCAGCCACTAAGGGCTCATGCATGAGCCGAGAAAACCACCATAAGCCATGGTGAGGTCTCCTGGTCCTCACTATGAGCCATTGGTGAGGTGTTTCGGGAAGCCCTTATCCTAAAATATGATGCTAAGTATAACATTACCAGTGCACCTTTGAATGGATCGTAAACCATCAGTGGAAATGTCCTTAGTCTGAAAAATTCGCTAAGTATCTAAAGGCTCTACCATGGACCCCTGTACGGTCCATAGTCATGTTCACGGGCTGTGGTTCCCTTTCACAAGCCACCTGGACTCTTTTTAATGCTCATTTTGTTTATGGCTTTCTCATAATTTTGGTGATTTCTAAGGATCATTTGTGACTTTCTAACCTATCCTAAACTCCTGAAAAGGCCTATACTCCTCTATTCTTATTAAAATTCATTCATTACACTTAGAATATTCAAATTATCTCTTTTAAGAACTGCTCTCAAGTGTGCCATTGGAGATGCAACTCGGATCTCAAGGAAGGGTCTTCTTCGCTAATCAATTTCTTCTTAATTCTTCTTGATATCTAAGGTATGTGGGATTGATTCATGGTCTCTTTCAACCATGAAGACCCTAAACACATCTTACTCCTTGATTTATGAGTTTCAAGCTTACTTTGAAGATGGATCTTTTATATTAATATTGATTTGATTCAATTGAGATATGAGCTGTATTTAATTGATGTTTTTAAAGCAATTTAAAATCTAATATTTTGAATCGAATTAATATCATGAATAGTTGAACATGCATGTTCCTTTAAATGTTGAAATTTGGCATGAGTAATCTCAAGTATGCTTTAAATGTGAATTTCTTCATGGATTTACTTTGAATTTCATCTTATATTGTTATTTTAAGTGTGAATCTCTATTTTCCATGCTAGTCTCTCCTCATTCATGGCATATGCATACATGAATATTGATTTACATGAAGATTATGAAGTGGGTTAAGGTATAATTATGTTTATGATTATGAATTTTAAGAAAGTATGATGATGACATGACATGTGATCGATCACATAATGCCTATGATATGGATCTTTGAACAATTATGGGTGTTTACACCAACATATACAAGTATGAATGAGCTATTCCTATGCATGAAAGTATGACATGAAGTATGAGTTGACTTTTTAGCCCAAGTATGCATGACATGATGTATGATTTGTCTCCTTAGCCCAAGTATGCATGATTATGAAGTAGGTTTGACTTTTAAGCCTAAGTATGCATGGAAATGATTTGAAATGACTTATGTCTCTTTTGAAAGCACATATAAGTACATCTATTCTTGTGGGATAATGACTTAGCACCGAGTGGACTTATTGGGGGAAGGACTATCTCTAAGGGTCTAGTTGCCTAGCCCCATAACTATGTGCCAGCATAGGTTCATATTTATTCACCTTTGTGGATGATTATGTTATGAATGAAAAATCCTTATCGAAATGGGAGTGCTTGTAAGGGAAGGTTACTTCTCCAAAATAGGAGGCCAATAAGGATTGATATGGTCTACCTTTGGCAAGTAGATTACCTCTTATTCGGTGTGGGGAAGACACCAAAATTTCATGTAATAGCTCACACGGTTTAGATGTTGGTTGAGGTCTCATCCCCATATGTTGAAGTATTATGGCATTTCATGCATCATGAATTTCATGCCATATTGATATGTTACTCTTCCTTGTATATATATATTTCTTTCTAGATATGTGCCCTTGTCAGCTAACATTGAATGCTAGTTTAATAAGTTCATATTCATTGCATGCCCGCATATTTAGTACATTCAAATGTACTAACACATACTCTTTGCTTACATGATCTATTCATGTAGGAATTGAGGACTATCTTCATCTACCTCTTGATGATTAGCTTGGATTGTGAGAGTTCCTTGTGGTGAGTCCTATCATTGAAGGACCAACCACCTTTTATCTACCTATTATTCTATTTCTTCTTATGTTTTTACTTTGGGGGTGAGCCCAGGACATGTCTTGGCCGCTGCCCTAATCTATGACTTAGAAGCATTGTTGGACAACATGTAAACTCTATTTACAGATTTGTGTTATGATATACCATTTGCTTATGGAGACTATGATATTGACTATCTTTTGATATGGATGAAATGATGATATGTTCATGATGAGATAGGAAATGTGGAAAGTTCTAAGCTAAATCTATCCCTGTAGTGTGAGTCATACTTACCCGCCCCTTAGTTCTTATATGCTATGTGGATCCATGCAAATCCTTATCCCTATGAACTCATATAGCATGATCATACTTTCCCATCTCTAGAAATATGTGTTTATTGCTTTATTATATGCTTTCAAACCGATGATGTCTATGTGGATAATATGAGGTTTATTTGGAGACTCTCGGGTTCCCACTTGCCATGTCACTCCTAGGCCCTAGGTCTGGATCATGAAAAGCTTAGTATCAGAGCACTAGGTTTATAAATAATCTTGCGAGTTCAACATGCTGCGTTGATTAGAGTCCTATTCATGAGTGTGAAGTGCACCATTCCTATGAGTGGGAGGCTATGATGGCGTTTTAGGAATTGTCTCACTTGTTCATGTCTTGTGTAATGCTTTGAACAATGTCTTAAGACTTCCTAAATTTGATGATATCCTTGATGTCTCACATAAGATGCCTCCACGAGCCCCTCTACAAAGACAGGTGTCGATTAATGAGGACCAAGTCCCTCAAGAACTCATGGGGAAGCCGGTTACTCAAGATGAATTCTAGACTACCTTTGCCATGATTGACCAAGTGGTTGCCAACCAAGCTAAGTAGGCCAATCTTCCTTCTTATGCTTCCACTCTGGCTGCTAGAGTGAGAGATTTTACCCAGATGAATCCTTTAGAGTTTTATAGGTCAAAAGCTGATGACTGCCCAAGATTTCATTGATGAACTCTCTATAGTGTTGGCTATTATGGGGCTGACTTCAGAAGAGAAAGCTGAACTAGTTGCCTATTAGTTGAAGGATATGGCTCAGGTGTGGTATAACTAATGGTTGATGATGATAGGGTAGGTTGGGAAGAGTTTAAGTTTGCCTTTCTGGATAGTTTCTTTTCTCTTGAGCTTAGAGAGGCCAAAATGACAAAATTTATCAACCTCAAATAGGGTGGTATGAGTGTGACAGAGTATGCCTCAAATTTACAAATCTCTCAAAGTATGCTCCTATATTAGTAGATAACCCCGTGCAAGAATGCACAAGTTTATTTCTGGGATCTCTGATTTGGTTGTGAAAGAATGTTTTACTGCTATGCTTATCCGAGATATGGGCATCTCTAGGCTTATGACTTATGCTGAACAAATTTAAGGGGATAACTCAAGGAGAAAAGGGTGAATGATTCCAAGAGGGCCCGTTATGATGGTGGGTTCTCCAACTCTAGGGGTAGTGGTGGTTATAGTCGCTTTTAACAAGGCCAGGGTTCGAATTCAAAGCTTGCCAATGCTAGAGTGCCTCCTCCCAAAGCACAGGTTGGAGGTTGGCCAATGCCTCCTCAGTGTACTACATGTTGGAAGAATCACTCAAGTGCATGCTTGAGAAGTTTGAGTGCTTACTTTGGGTGTGGTGATAGGGGCCACAAGGTTGTTGATTATCTTAAAGCTGCCAAAAAGGGTCAAGGTCAAGTGGCCCAAGGTGATCAAGGCTAGCAAAAAGCTCCACAAGGTGGTACTCCTAGAAACAACAGATTTTATTCTTTGCATGCCCATCAAAAAGTAGAGGAGACTCCGAATGTAGTGTTTGATATGTTAAAAGTCTTTGCTTCTGATGCTTATGCTTTTCTTGATCCAGGTGAAAATTTATCTTTTGTGACTCTTCTTTTGGCTGTTAAGTTTTGATTGAGTCCTGAGATTTTAAGGGAGTCCTTTTCAGTTTATACTCTTGTGGGTGAGTCTATTGTTGCCCAAAGAGTCTATTGGGGTTGTCCTATCTTTGTCTTGCATAAAGTCCTTCCGTGTGATCTTGTGGAACTTGTGATATTTTATTTTGATATTATTCTTAAGATGGATTGGTGCATGCTTTACATGCCTCTATCGATTGTAGAACCTAGAAAGTCAAATTTCAATTTTCAAATGAGCTTGTTCTTGAGTGGAAGGGTAGTGATTCTGCTATTAAGGTTCGGTTTATCTCCTATCTCAAAGCCCAAAAAATGATTTCTAAAGAGTACATCTATCATATTGTGAGGGTTAGAGATGTGGAGTCTGAGTCACCTACTCTTGAGTTGGTTCAAATGGTTACTGAGGTTTCAGATGGTTTTCCTGAAGATTTGCCCAGTATTCCTCCTGAAAGGAAAGTAGACTTTGGCATAGATTTCCTTCTGAATACTCAACCCATTTCTTTTTCTCCTTATCGTATGTCACCAGCTAAACTAAAGGAGTTGAAGGACTTATTGGAGAAGGGCTTTATCAGGTCAAGTATATCGCCATGGGGTGCTCCAGTGTTATTCGTGAGAAAGAAATATAGGTAACTTCTTATGTGCATTGACTATAGGCAATTGAATAAAGTGATAGTTAAAAATAAATATCTGTTACCAAGGATCGATGACTTGTCTAATCAACATCAATGATCTACACATTTCTTAAGGATTGACCTCCATTCTGGTCACCATTAATTGAGGGACAGAGAGTGTAATATTCCCAAAACAACTTTCTAAACTAGGTGTGAACATTTTGGATATGTGTTGTTGTCATTTGGTTTCACAAATGCTTAGGCTGTATTTATGGATCTTATGAATTGGGTGTTCAAGCCATTTCGTGATAGTTTTGTGGTTTTCTTCATCGATGATATTCTGATTTACTCCCGAAGTGAGCGGGAACATATGGATCATTTAAGCTTAGTTCTTCAGACCTTGAGAAAGAAACTATTGTATGCCAAGTTCTGTAAATGTGAGTTTTGGTTAGGTAAAGTAGCTTTTTTTGGTCATATGGTATCCAGTGATAGCATTAAGGTTGACCTAAAGAAGACTGAGATTGTGAGAATTGCCCCAGACCATTGACTCCATTAGATATTCGGAGTTTCCTTGGGTTGGCTGGTTAATTTAGGAGATTTGTTGAAGGTTTCTTGTCCATTTCATATCCATTGATTAAGTTAACTCTAAAGAAGGAAAATTTTATATGGTCGAATGAGTGTGAGAAGAGTTTTCAGGCTTTGAAAGATCGGCTTACATCAACTCCTGTTTTTACCTTACCGGACAAATTAGATGGGTTTCTGGTGTACTATTATACTTCTTGGATTGGGTTAGGTTGTGTTATCATGGAATATGTAGGTGATACCTTATGCATCGAGACAATTGAAGGTACATGAACAAAATTATCTGACTCATGATCTTGAATTAGCGGCTATGGTGTTTGCTTTGAAAATTTGGAGACATTATCTATATGGGGTTGATGTTGATATGTTAACTGATCACAAGAGCTTGCAATATGTGTTCACCCAAAGAGATCTTAATTTGAGGCAAAGAAGGTTGTTGGAACTTCTTAAAGATTATGACATGAGTGTTCAACATCATCCCAGCAAGGCAAATATTGTAATTGATGCTCTTAGTAGGCTGTCCATAGGTTGTGTGGCCCATGTTGATAAAGGAAAGAAAGAATTGGTATGAAATGTTCATCTTTGGCTAGATTCGATGTTAGATTGGCTGACTCCAATGATAGTGGTATTCATGTTCGGAATGGGGCTGAATCTTCTATGGTTGTTTATGAAACGCCCCAAAAATGCCCCAAAAATGCCCCAAAAATGTGCCTCAGAAATGCCTATAATCGTAATTTCCATATATCTCAAAATCCATGTGTCATATTAAAAATCCAACTTCATATTCGTGATCAGGGGATAAAATTGAGTCGGAAATGGGTATAATCTTTATTTTAGAGGACTCGTAGCAAAATTTTCATTATCGCCAACTTTTTAATTTCTAGTGATTGTTCGAGATGGCTCCGTGATATGGACCTGTCGTGGAGCAGTGTTGTGACTTTCTTATTTTTTGTGTTTTAGCCTAAGACATTGGGGTCTTGACCCCATGCCTTCATATGCGTGAAAACACCTATACTTAGCCATTATTCAACTTTATATCATTTAAAACACTCTCAAGACCCTCTAACAATTAACCAAATATTTCATCCAAATTCAACTGTCCCTATATAATTCAAGACCCTCTCAAAACTGTCTCTAACACTTAACCAAATATTTCATCCAAATTCAAGTGTCCTAAGCTTAGTTCCGGATCTCAAGAACTTCATTCAAGCTACAAGTTCTCTTCAAATCTACATCAAGGAAATCCCCAAGTATAAGGTATGTGGGTTTCATCAAATGGGTCCTTTAACCCATGGTGCCCAATCTTCCTATCTTATGAAAATTGCATATTTTCAAGTCGTATTATCTATGGGTATCTTTTATTATGGATTATAAGCATGAAATATGTTGGAGTTTTATGAAATATTGATTAAATATGCATGTTTATCTACCTCAAGCTTATACTATGAGTTGGTTTTGTCTATTGAGACTATGTATGTTTTGAGCTATGCAACTATGATATATTATGAGATTTGGTGGTGGATTTCAAGGTATTTGACATAAGGGTTTTGCAATATGTTGGTGGGTTAATTTGCATTGAGTTTTGTCACATGATTTCACTCTTGCATTACATGATTTTGAACAAGCATTATACACCCACCAAGTGTTTGATAAAATGTCAAGTCAAGGATTCTCAAGTTATTTACATGTTTTATGATTCAAGTAACTTCATAATGAATATGGGCTATCAAGTATGTTATGAATTCATAAAAGTATCTACAATTATGTAGGTATGAAGTTAAGCCCTATTTTCGAGATTTTACCTTTTGCGAGCCTTTGATGTTAATGCAAGGGTAATGTTTGATGATGATCTATTCTCATAATCCAAGTTAAGCTTACCATTAGAGGCTAAGTATGTTAGAGCTACTCATGTCATGATTCTATGTTTATTGCAAGTTATTAAAGCATGATTATTATAAGTATTCTGTGGGATTAGACTTAGCATCGATGAATGGAGGGTTCGCTCTCTTTCCTTAAACTATGTGCCAACATAGGATTATAACATACCTTTGCTATACTAGTGGATTAATTTAGTGCACTTTCTCTTGAATTTCTTCCCAAAGTGGAATGGGCTCCCATAAGGTGAAGTTTCTCATGAAATCCTTTCCGAAATAAGATGGGCTAGTTTCCTTGGGTTGGCTGGTT
>DF361222.1:42951-53029 GCA_000787875.1 Solanum virginianum | reverse complement strand
AGGTTGTATTAGCTGCCTTGTGAAGTGAAGTAAAGAGAGAAAAAGAGTCTTTAGGAAAGCTGAAAATTGTTCCAAAGTGAAATGACTTAAGGGGCTGTATTTTGAGCCCTTTTAAAGTGTCACTTTGGCCGACTTTCTATTGAGTGCTAAAACATGGGCTAAAGTTACACCCTTAACATGGACTTTATTCATAATCGTACTTGGACAGATTCGACGTCGGGTCTCGTCTTCGTCTAGCTAGCAAGTTTAAGCTAAGCAAGTAGGTGACTCACCTGCTAGCTTCCTAAGTCCTACAAGCACCTCAATTTTCTCTCTTTGTTTAGCATCGTGATCTCCTCAATTTGACTTAAAACATATTTACGCTTGACCCTCTTTAGTGTTAGACACATATATCGCCCTCTAACATGAGATTCAAGCACTTTTAAAAATTGGTGCTAATTTGAAAAGTCATTTCACGTTTCACATGCATAGGACTAATACATGTAATATGTGGGGTGTTATATGCCACATGAAGGAAGATGCTCAAGTGGGGCTCCGGTTCCTACATGGTGACATCATGTAGGCATAGAGTATGGGTTAGTACGTTTAAATATACTAAGTATATATGATGCAATACAACAAGAGATAGGCATCATAATCGAAGTGCATAAGCCTATGCAATTAGTAGCATATAACAATATGGCATGCATGGAAGATGCTTGAAGTAAATCATGCTTACATAGAACATAATACATGTTCAAGAAGAGACTATCATTATAGAATTCATAGTCCATTGAGGTACCAACCCCTCAATTGGTAGGTGGATCATCTCACCCTACCACCCATGGTAGTTGAGATATAAACCCCTCAATTGGTTGTGAAGGTATAAACCCCTCGACATGGTTGGTGGATCGTCTCACCTTACCACCCATGGTGATTGAGGTACAAACCCATCAACCTGGTTATCAAGGTACAAACACTTGATTGGTTGGTGGATTGTCTCACCCTACCACCCATGGCGATTAAGGTACCTGACAGTTGATGGTCAATCTCTAATAAGAAAGCAATCGCTATCAGTAATTAACCTAATCTAGGTTAGGGTCGAATCCATAGGGAATACAGGGCTTTGACTACAAGACTTCACTACTAATTATTTCTAGTATTTATGACTACAATCTCTGAATGGGGGGGTTGTGATTCAAAAACAAGATAAAATACACAATAATTAAAATGCAAGGAAACACTCAGTTTTGGGGGGGGGGGGGGGGGGGAGGTTTGGGATTCAAAAACAAAATAAAATAGACACTAATTAAAATGGAAGGAAACAGTAATTTTGGGGACAAATTCAGAATTGTGTTCCCCATGGTTTGTTGACTTGACTACCCCAGATACATAAGTATAATTGGTTAGTCACATACAGGATGGTAACTTAGGTTCTTCCAGCCCTCTTGTGAAGGTGAAGGTCGAATTTCACCATGGCGCTTGGTCGACCACCATTGCGTGCCAACTAACCGTTACTAATAGTCCCAGTCAACCTTCCTTTGTCAGGTTTGGTCAATTAGACAGGAACACATCAACCGAACTCTGTCATCTACTTCCCTTTTCCTAGTTGTCACTACCTTAGTTGGGATCATGATAGTAGGCAAGGTTTGGTGTTGTCCACCACCAAACAACAATAAAAATAAAGGGAAATAGATAATACATGCAAAACCCCAATCATAGAAATGTAAGAAAACTAGGTTATTTCTAGTCAACTACCCATGGTTCGGACAACCCCAAGTTGTGGGTGCTTAGCTACTCATGGCTAAAGCAAAACAAACAAGAATGCATATAATATACATAGTTGAGAGTTTAACCAATAACAATGAAGGAGATAGGCACCACAAGTTGCAAACCCACAAGCTTGATGGATAAACACTGAGTACAAGACAAGATTTGCAATCCCCAAAATGGGGTTTTGAAGAAAGAACAATAATCTAGACTAAATACCTAAGAAAAGCTTCAAAATGTAATGTGAATATGTCTACTAGTCGAACTCCTTTCACAAACCCAACTTAAGCTATATACAGTGTTTACAAAATAGCCCTATAATTTACACAAAAACGACAGCTGGCAGCTGATAAGTCTAACAGTTATAACTCGTAGGATAACCTACGAGTCATAGTCGGAGTCTCGTACCATGTTCTTGGTATCTTGGACTGAACTGGTATGACCCATAGGTATGAGTCATTGCTTGGGCTACGACTCAAATGTTTGTCTGGTTGTCTTGGTCTTCAGTTTAGGGTCCAATATTTTAACTCTCTGATTCTTGCTACGAGTCCATCTATACGAGTCATAGTGTGTATTGTGACTCATAAGCTGGCTCGTAGGGGTGACCTTCACTTGGCAGATCTCTAATTTTTGGTCTCTGATTCTTACTATGATACAACCTACGACTTATAGCATGAGCTACGACTCATAGGTAGGCTCGTATGACCTATGCTTTAGCAAAATCTGTAACTTTTCTTCAGAATCATGCTAACCTAACTTTTTTACAATATTAACATAAAAACACATCAAAACACTAAAAAGTCGCCTTAAGAACTCATAAAATCCCTTGTTTTAGGCACCAAATGTGTTGTATTTTGACAACACATCAGTACCAACCCCTCAATCCAGTTATTGAGTTACCAGGGCTCACAATCCCCCGAATGGGGCATGTTCAATCTCAAAACGGTATAGGAGAATATCATATACATATATTCCTTTCATCAGCTTAAAGTCATTCAACTCATAGATATGCATTAGACCTTCAATTCTTCAAGAAATTATAACTGGACATTTTATCAAACACTTGGTGGGTGTGTAGTGCTAGTGTAAAACCATGCAATTAGGGATGAAATAATGCAACAAAATTCAATGTAAAACCATCCATAAATACAAGGTAATACCCTCAAGCAATATACATCAAAATCCTTCATCAAGTCCCACAATAGATCTTAGATTCGTAGCTTAAAATAGTCTAAAACAGTCACAATTTTATGAAACCCCAACATAGTTCATAGTCTAATTCATACTAAGTAAGACCCATAAGTAAATCAACTTGAAATCATGCAATTTATGTAAAAGGAAAGCTTGGGCACCAAGGGTGAAAGGGCCATTGGTTGAACCCACGTACCTTAGTTTTGTAGTATTTCTTGATGAAGATTTGAATGGAGACTTGAAGCTTGGATGAATTCCCTAAGATCCAAAAGAGTTTTGGACACTTGAATTTTGAAAGAAATATTACTCTAAGGGTTTGAGAGAGTATTGGGGAATGTCTTGTATGATATGAAGTTAAATTATGGCTAGGTGTAGGTATTTTCACATATGGGAAGACTTAGGCCCAAGACCCAAAGGCCTTGGACCAACTCAATAAAATTGGGCAAAAATAACACTGGTCCGCACCCTAGCCGTGTTGAGCCCATATAAGGATGCAACAATGAACTTAAACATCATTTCAAAAATCTCAATGTAAGTGTAAAATCACCATGAACTTATCAATTTAAACATGAATGTACGCAATGACATGAGGGCTGAACTTAAGACTTGAGATCATAGAGAGTACTTAGAATTAGTACCTTAGGATGGAATTTTATGGAAGAGATAACGATATCTCTTTTGCCTCTCCAATTCAGCTTCCCATGTAGCACTTTCGACTTGTTGATTCTTCCAAAGGACATCCTTGTTCGTCAACTTTTTCACTTTTCTATCTAAGATCTCTATTGGATCATCTTCATAAGTCAAGTTGTCTTCAATAACACCCATAACATCCAATGGGATAATAGAATTAGGGACTCCCACACATTTCCTTAACATGGATACATGAAAGACCAAATGAACCAAATCCATCTCACTAGGAAATTCCAACTAATAAGCTACCTTGATAATCCTCCTCATTACCCTATATGGACCCACATATCTTCTACTTAACTTTCCCTTCTTACCAAAATGAACCACATCCTTCATGGGTGACACCTTCAAATAGACCTAATCACCAACTTTAAATTCAAGATCCATTCTCCTCACAATGACATAAGACCTTTGACAACTTTGGGCCGTCTTCAACCATTCACTAATCATCCTAACTGTCTCAAGAGCCTCCATAACCAGCCACCCAACTGGTGATCTATAACTTCTATCATAGAGAGCCTCAAAAGGAGCCATACTGATGCTAGAATAATAGCTATTGTTATAGGAAAACTCAATCAATAGAAGATGATCATCCCAACTACCCTTAAAATACAATACACAAGCCGTAAGCATATCCTCAAGTGTTTGGATAACTCTTTCGGCTTGGCTATCTATTTGGGGGTGAAAGGCGGCCATACTAAGTTTAACACTTATAACAAGACCCCATTGAAAAGACATCCAAAAATGTGAAGTAAATTGAGCATCACATCCGATATAATGGACAAAGGAACCCTATTCAACCTCATCAAGTCTTGAATATAACCTAGCATAATCTTCAGCCCCACATATGGTCTTAACTGGTAGAAAGTGAGCCAATTTCATCATCCTATCAACCACAAACCAAATGGAATGAAAACCCTTTCTAGTCTTGAGTAACCCAACCACAAAATCCATATTAATCTGCTCCCACTTCCAAGTAGGAATCTCCATGTCTTGGGCTAGGTCACTCGACCTTTGATGTTCGGCTTTGACTTGTTGGCAACTATGACAATCGGATACAAATTTGGTAATGCCCCTCTTCATACCTCCCCACTAATATATCTCTCTCAAATCTCTATACATCTTAGTAGAACCGAGCTAAATAGAATAAGAAGAACCATGAGCCTCATCAAGAATCTTTTCTCTCAAACCATCTACACCCTACTATCATGATCCCGACCAAGGTAGTGATGAATAGGAAAAGAGAAGTACCTACCTTGGTATCTAAGGAGTCCATCTCTCCCTTGGGAGAAAACCTCTACCTTACCATCTATTACCAATGCCTTCAATCTAACAAGGCGGGGTCAAGATCTTGCTTAGCTTTTACCTCCTCAACCAATGAAGATTTAGAGCCATCAAATACCACAACACCCCCATTATCTACCTCTTCCAACCTAACTCCCAATCTAGCCAACTGATGAACCTCCCTAGCCACCCCTTTTCCACCATCATCAACATGAGCTAGGCTACCCATTGACACACTACTCAAAGACTTTACCACCATATTAGAATTACTGGGATGATAATGCACACTCATAGCATAATCCTTAAGAAGTTCTAACCACCTTCTTTGTCTCAAGTTGAGATCTTTATGAGTGAAGACATATTAGAGACTCTTATGGTCGGTGAACATATCAACATGCACTCCTACAAATGGTGACACCAAATTTTCAAGGCAAAGATCACAACGGCTAATTCAAGATCATGAGTAGGATAATTTTTCTAATGTGCTTTGAGTTGTTTAGAAGTATAGGCTATCACCTTACCATTTTGCATCAACACACAACCCAAACCAACCCTTGAAGCATTACATTACACAATAAACTTTCTAACCCTTCCATTAGTGATAATATAGGAGTGGACACAAGCTTATCTTTCAATATTTGGAAACTCTCTTCACACTTATTGGTCCACACAAATTTGGCTTCCTTTGAGTCAACTTGGTCATGGGAGGAGCAATAGAAGAGAACCCCTTCACAAACATCCGGTAATAACCCACTAAGCCCAAGAAGCTCCAAATATCTGATGGGGTCAATAGTCTAGGCCTTTTACTAATTACATCCATCTTTTTGGGATCCATCTTAATACCATCCCCCGACACCATATAACCTAGAAAGGCAACCTACTTGAACAAAAATTCACACTTCTCATACTTAGCATACAACTTCTCTTCCCTCAATCTTTGTAGCACTACCCTCAAATGACTCTTATGCTCCTCCTCACTATAAGAATAGATCAAAATATCATTAATGAAGACCAAAACAAACAAATCAAGGTAGGGTTTAAAGACCCTATTCATAAGATCAATGAAGATGGTTGATGTGCTATCAAATTGCTAGTTGTTCATAAATATCATTAATGAAGACCAAAACAAACAAATCAAGGTAGGGTTTAAAGACCCTATTCATAAGATCAATGAAGATGGTTGATGTCAAGAGCTTTAAGCATAATCTCCAATTCATCCAAAGCAACTAAAGATTTATTGTTTTACAAATAACGGTGTTCCTACTTGAGCTTAGATAATTATTCCACAAGGGGTTGATGTGCTATCAAATTATAGCATATTTGATGCCTAAAACAAGGGATTTTGTGAGTTCTTAAAGTAACCTTTCAGTGTTTTGATGTGTTCTATTGTTTATCTTGCAGAAAAGTTAGGTTGACATGATTTTGAAGGAAAGTTGCAAATTTTGCTGAAGCATAGGCCATACGATCCCTCCTACGAGTCATAGCTCATGCTACGAGTCATAGGTTGTGTCATAAAAGGAATCAGATACTAAAAGTTAGAAATCTGCCAAGTGAAGGTCAACCCTATGAGCCCAGCTTACGAGTCGTAAGACACACTATGACTGGTATAGATGGACCGGTAGAAAGAATCAGAGGGCCAAAATATTGGACAAAAAACTGAAGACCAAGACTACGAGACCAACATATGAGTCGTAGCTCGAGTAATGACTCATACCTATAGGTCAGACCAGTTCAGTCCAAGATGCCAAGAACCTGATACGAGACCCCGACTATGACTCGTAGGCTAACCTACGAATCATAACTGCAAAATTTATCAGGTGCCTACTATCTTTTCTGCATAATTTCTAGGGTTGTTTTGTAAATACTACAAATAATTTAAGTTAGGTTTTTGATAGGGAGTTTTCAAATAGTATACACTTCTCCATTATATTTTGAAGCTTTTATTAGGTTTTGAGGGTAGATTTTTGTTCTCTTTGGGGAAACCCATTTTTGGGGATTGCAAATCTTGCTTTGTACTCATTATTGATCAATCAAGCTTGTAGGTTTGCAACTTGTGGTGCTTATCTTCTTCATTGTTATTGGTGAAACTCTTAACTATGACTATTATGTGTATTTTTGTGTGTTTTATCTTAGCTATGCGTAGCTAAACACCCACAACTTGGGGTTGTGGGAACCATGGGTAATTCACTTGAGATGACCTGGGTTTTGTGCATGTCTATAATTGGGGTTTTGCATGTATTGTTTATTTCCTATCATGATTAATGTTGTTTGGTGGTGGCAAACACCAAACCCTACCTACTATCATGATCCCGACCAAGGTAGTGATGAATAGGAAAAGAGAAGTAGATGGCAGGATTCGGTTGATGTTTTCCCATCTAATCTACCAAACCAGACTAAAGGGAGGCTGACTGGGATAGTAGGTAACGGTTAATTGGCGCACCATGGTCGCCGACCAAGCGCTATGGTGAAATTTGACCTTCACCTTCATAATAGGGTTGGAAGAACCTAAGTTATTGTCCTGCATGCAATTCACCGATCAAAGTTATGTTACCTAGGGTAATTGAATCAACGAGCCATGGGGAACACAATTCCCAAGTTGCCCCCAAAATTGAGTGTTCTTCGAAATTTTAATTAGTGTTCATTTTTAGTTATCTTTGAATTACAACAAATCCCCCCATCTAGAGGTTGTAGTTATGGATACTAGAAATGATTAGTAGTGAAATTTTATAGTCAAGTCCTGTATTCCCTGTGGATTCGACCCTAACCTTGGTTAGGTTAATTACTGATAGCGACCACTTTCTTATTTTAGTGTGACCATCATCATAATATTATGGAGCTATTGTCGGGGAATATGGCTAGATTTTTACTTGAATTCACTATTAGTTAGTTATAGTATTGATTTCTAGAGTCTCTTGTATTTTACTTTTTCTATTATTTTTTGTTAGTACTTCTAATAACAGGTTGGTTGGGACTATGACTGAGCATAAGCTTTACATTACAACTAATTTGTTGGAATCTTTATAGAGGCATGAACTATTTCACGGGAAAAGGTCCGAGGATCCCCAAATTCATCTATAGAATTTTAAACAAACGCTGAGGGAGGTTCTCAGGACAAGTCATCCTATTTGAGAGGCTATGGCTCTTGAAGTTTTCCCCATGACTCTCTAGAATAAAGCTGCAAAATGGTGGTCAATCATCCCACCTGATGTTTGCTCGATCTGGGGGAGGTATAGAGAGTCTTCCTCAAAAACTTCTATAAAGAGTCTGATAAGCAAAACTTACAGAACAACATCTGCAACTTTAAATGAGTGCCAGGAGAATCTTTGGTAGTGGCTTGGGAGAGATACAAGCAGTGTTTGGCAGCAAATTAGAATCATGGTCTAAATAATGATAAATTGGTAGCTAGCTTCTTATCCTACGAGTCATAACTGTGTCTTGTATCGATGATCATAAAGTATTTTTAAAGGAAAAACTGGTTCTAAGAGGCCAATATACGACCACTATAAGGACAGGCTGACGCATTATTCAGAGGAGATTGCTAGTTGTTCATAAGGCGACCATTCCATGAGATAATTGAGATTATGGACAAACTATCCACAGTTTCCCAAGTCTACCAACCCTTTCAAGGTCAAGCTGGACCAACTACTAGTGCACCTATAGGAGCATCTAGTAAGTCAAAAAATGAAAATGCGACACATTGGACAAGGCTACCCCATCAATATTGCATCACTGATAAACTGACCCAAATTGAGCATGTGGTTGAAAAAGTTCTGACCAAGGTAAATGAGCAAGATGACATCATCAGGGAGATAAAGTTTGACATCCTCAAATGTAATTACAAAGTGGAACAACAAACTATATCGATGCAAAGTATGGGTGACAGGATTGAGCAGCTCGCTGAGCAACTAGATGTAGTGCAAGATGAACAAAGGAAAAGTGGAAGAAGCAGTGATGGAGCCTATAAGGAAGTCTGAGTACTCATGAATGACTGAAATGGGCTATGATGTTAAATAAGGCGCTTCTTGGGAGGCAACCCAAGCATTTTACTAATTATTTATTTGTTTGAGATTAGAGTAGTAGTAGCGGTTTGATTTAAATTTATAGACAATGATGCGTTTGTAATAATTTTGAGGATTTCTGTGCTTTAAGATTTTGTATGTAGGTGAGAAGGAAAGGACTAAAAATCTGAAAATAAAATTGGACTTAGAGCAGCTCCTACGAGTTATAGTCTACAGTACGACTTGTAGTCATGCCTCGTAGGGGAAACAGTAAGTACCTGAAGTTATCATATACACTATGAGCTAACCTTACGACTGGTAGGGGATTCGTAGTGCCAGGTATGATTTCTAAATTTTTACTAAGTGTTGGGTCTGATACGAGATAAGAACCTACAAGTCGTAAGACAACCTATAACTCATAGTCGGGGTCTCGTAGCCTCGATCTGTAAATTTTTAAAAACTTGACCTGGTTAGCATACATAAGGGGTCAAAATAAAATTTGACCCCTATTCCCAATCCTAAACCTTAAATAGGCGATGGAAAACCCAAACTCTACTCCTATTATCTTTTCTGGAGAAAATCTCAACCACCCCACATCATTTTTTGGCAAAGATTCTAGCAAGGTTACAAATTTCTAGGGTTTCATCTTGATTTTCAATTTTCTTCACTTTGGTTCACCTTTACAATCAAATTGGTAAGCTCTCCGATAACATTTCTTAACTTTTGTTGATGAGCTTGTTCCCTACATGAGTATAAGTTTAGTTTGACTAGGCTTAAGTATGCCAAAGATTGATTTTTGAGCTAAACTTGTAATCTAGGGTGTAGGCTTTGAAAAAGATTTAGTAAATTGAACCTTTTGAGATTCTTGAGTGGATGATTGTGAGCATGAAATTGGTAAATTTGTGGTTTATAATATATTATTATTGTAGGAATTGAAATGTAGGTAGTATGGGTGTGATTGCTTGTGTTTGAACATATGGATTGTGATTGCATCATTGTATATGGTGATTGCACTCAATTGGAACGTGTCTGGTTGTAAAGTGTTAGTTTGTAACGTATTTTATCTTTTGTGTGCTTGATGAATTGTAAAATTGACATCAACTCTTAGGAATGATGGTTGTTTTGAACTGCCAATGTTAGTTTGGAATTGAATATGTGTCATTTCC
>DF361222.1:15705-27281 GCA_000787875.1 Solanum virginianum | reverse complement strand
TTGGAAGTGGGAAGAGATTAATATGGATTTTGTGGTTGGGTTGCCTAAGACATGAAAATGTTTTGATTCCATATGGGTTGTGGTTGATAGGATGACAAAATCGGCTCACTTTCTAACAGTTAAGACTACATATGGGGTTGAAAAGTATGCCAGGTTGTACATTCATAACTTGGTGAGATTACATGGGGTTCCTTTATCCATTATATCGGATCATGGTGTACAATTCACTTCTCACTTTTGGTGGTCCTTCCAAAGAGGTCTTGGAACTAAACTAAAGCTTAGTATGGCCTTTCACCCTCTAATGGATGGCCAAGCCAAAAGAACTATCCAAACACTTGAGTACATGCTTAGGAATTGTGTATTGGAGCTTAAGGGTAGTTGGGATGATCATCTTCCACTGATTGAGTTTGCATACAACAATAGCTATCATTCTAGCATTAGTATGGCTCCTTTTGAAGCTCTTTATGGTTGACATTGTAGATCACTGGTTGGGTGGTTTGAAGTTGGAGAGGTGGCTATTTTGGGACTAGATCTATTTATGGAGGCTCTTGAGAAGGTTAGGATGATTAGCGAGAGGTTAAAAACAGCCCAAAGTTGCCAAAAGTCTTATGTCGATGTGAGGAGAAGGAATCTTGAATTCAAGGTTGGTGATTGGGTTGAAGGTGTCAACCATGAAGGGTGTGGTCCATTTTGGTATGAAGGGGAAAGTTGAGCCCTAGATATGTAGGTCCTTATAGCGTAATGAGAAGGATTGGTAAGCTGGCCTACGAGTTGGAGTTTCCTAGAGAGATGGAATTGGTTCATCTGGTCTTTTGTGTGTCTCTGTTGAGGAAGTATGTAGGTGATCCTAATGCTATTGTGCCTCTTGATGTTGTGGGGGTAGTTGAGGACAACTTGACATATGAAGAGGTTCAAGTAGAGATCTTGGATAGGCAAGTGAAGAACAAGGAAGTTGCTTTCGTTAAGGTCCTTTGGAAGAACCAACAAGTCAAAAGTGCTTCTTAGGAGGACGAAGCGGATATGCAAAAGTGATACCCTTATCTTTTCCACTCAACTCAAGCCTAAGGTATTGATCTAAGTCCTTTATATGATCTCAAGTGTTAAGTTCTGCCCTCATGTTAGTGCATACATTCAAGTTTAAATTGACAAGTTCATGATGATTTTACACTTATGATAAGATTTTTGAAATGATGTTTAAGTGCATTGTTACATCCTTATGTAGGCTGAAATTATCATGTTTGTTTCTCATATATGTTTCCTTGACATTTGGGGATGAAAGTTCCCAAGGGGGAGATATTGAAACGACCCCAAAAAGTATCCGAAAATGTGCCTCGGACATGCCCAAAATTGTAATTTTGATATATCTCAAAATCTGTGCGTGATATCAAAAATTCGACTTCATATTCTTGTTTAGAAGGTCAAATTGAGTGGGAATTGGGTCTAACCCTAATTTTAGAGCAAACAAATTACAATTTCATTTCCCCAGAAATTGATTTCCAGTGAGGTTTTCGCGTCCCTGGCGCGATGCACTAAGGACGTGCCTCAGTGCATTTTGTGGCAAGTTTTCTATATCGGTCCAAGACTTTTGGGTCTTGGGCCTAAGTGTCCCCATGCGTGAAAATGCGTATACCTAGCTTTATTTTCACCCTCAGTCATTCAAGACATTCCCAAATACTCACTCAAATACTTAGCCAATATTTCATCTCCCAAATTCAAGTATCAAACACATCCGAATTTCAAGGTTATCACTCAAGCTTCAAGTCTCCATCTCCGATCTTTATGAAACTATTCTCCATAGCTAAGGTATGTGGGTTTCTTTCATGGGTTCCTTTCACCCATAATACCCAAGCTTCCTTTTGCCCTAAATTTCATAATTTAAAGTTGATTTACTCATGGATTGTATTATGAATATCACTACACACTATATTGGGGTTTCATGAAATTATGACTGTTTTAGCATGTTTGGAGGTATGAATCTAAGATCTAATGTGGGATTTGATAAAGGATTTTGATGTGTATTGCTCGAGGGTGTTACCAAGTATCTATTGATGGTTTTACAATGAATTTTCTTGCATGATTTGACTCTTGAACTGCATGGTTTTACACTAGCACTGAACACCCACCAAGTATTAGATAAAATGTTCGGTTATGATTTCTTGAGGAATTGAAGGTCCAATGCATGTCTAATGAGGTGAATGACTTTATGATAATAAAAGAAATGTATGTATATGATGATGAAAGGAATGTATGTATATGATATTATCTCTATAGTGTTGGGGATGATCAAGCCTCACTCGAGAGGTTGTAGGCCTAGGTAACCTTGTTGAAGGTTTTGAGTTGTAGGTTCGGGTAACCTTATTTAGGGGTTTGTACCTCAATCGAGTTGCTTGGGTGGTGGCAGGCCCATGCAACCATGTCGAGGGGTTTGTACCTTGATAACCATGTTGGGTGATTTGTACCCCATCAACCATGTTGGGAGGTTTGTAGCTCATCAACTATGTTGGGGGGTTTGTACATTATCAACCATATTGGGGGGGTTTGTACCTCAACCACATGAAGGGGTTTGTACCTCATGCTCCTCTCCAAGGAAGTGGTAGGCCTTGGATTGCACTAATAATGGTCACTCCTTACAGTCCTATTATGTTCTATATAAGCATGGTTTTACTTCAAGCATCACTCATACATGCCATATTGCTATATGCTTATTCATTGCCTATGTTATGCATTTTGATTATGGTGCTTATCACTTGTTGCATTGCATCCTACATAATTAGTACATTCAAACATACTAATGTATACTCTATGCCTACATGATATCACCATGTATGAACCGGAGCCCCACTTGAGCATCCCCATCCACGTGGCAAGCAAGATTCCACTCAAGCTTGTTGATGAGTCCTCCTTGCCGGAGACATTGCTTATTGTCTAAGGTTATGTACTAAGACTACTTTTCTTTCTTGTAAATGTTAACTATGAGGGTGAGTATGGTTGCTTGTCTTGGTGTTATTGGACATGTCATGTGTAATATTATAAGCTTGACTCTCTCTTGACTCTTATTGTTATGATATGAATGATATCCCTTAGCCTTGGTTATCCTTATTTTTATTCTAGTTGCTATTTTATTGCTTCCGCGACCAAGGATGTGTAATGATGTGATAAGAGGCTTGCTTAGGGTCCCTTCAGGTTCCTCTTGCGCAGTGTCACGTCTAGGCCCTAGGCTTGAGTCATGACAATCATATACTATATTAGGGTTGCATGACATATGAACTAAGTAACTTTATGATGATGAAAGGAATATGTATATGTGTGTTGACTTCATGAAAGGTATCTTTAGTGTTGTAAGTTGAACCTAACCAAGTTGACCGGTTGATACCTCAAAAACCTCGATGGGAGATGGTAAACCCGTTAACCAAGTTGAGGAGTTGATACCTCAAACGCCTTGATGGGAAGTGGTAAATCCATTAACCAAGTTGAGGGGTTGATACCTCAAACACCTTGATGGGAGATAGTAAACCCATTAACCAAGTTGACAGGTTGATACCTCAAACACCTCCAAGGGGTGGTTTACCTTGGATTCCAAGTACTAAGTTTCTTGGTCTATGATGATGGTTTTTTCCTACACATGCAATATGTTCTATATAAGCATGTTTGACTTCAAGCATCACTCATACATGTCATATTATTATTATGCTTTCCATTGCTTATGATTATGCATTTTGCCAATGTTGTCTATTTATTGATGCATTGCATCCTACATACTTAGTACATTTAAACATACTAACGCATACTTTGTGCCTATATGATGTTACTATGTAGGAACCAGAGCTCCACTTGATCATCTTCCTCCTCCACAAGGCTAGTACTATCTTTCAAAGGAAGTTGGTGAGTCCTCAACTCTGAGGACATGTTTCTTTGAATTTATGCTATGTATTGACTCTTATTATGTTGGAAACTTATGACTATGAGAGTGAGCTCAGAGATTGTCTTAACCCCTACTCCTATATATGTATTAGATGTGTTGTTGAAACATTATGATGTATTAATGCTATACTTTGACTTTCTATGTTTCTATGGTATTAACTATATGTTTTTGCCCCATTTTTCCCATTTTAATGCCTATTGATGTTGTATAATTGCTTCCGCGACAAAGGATGTGTAATGGTATGCTAAGAGGCTTGTTTAGGGTTTCTTCGGGTTTCCTATTCGTCGTGTCACATCTATGCCCTAGGCTTGGGTCGTGACATTGGCTACGCGACAAGGAGTTATTTTAGAGTAGTACATTTTGTTGCCTATATTTTTTTATTTCGACTTAAGACTTTGGGGTCTTGGGCCTAAGCCTTCCCATACGTAGAAACACCTATATTTAGTCATATTTTAACTCTATATCATTCAAGACATTCCCCAAAAACCCTTTCTAACACAAATAAATATTTCACCCAAATTCAAATGTCCCAATCTCATTCCGGATCTTGAGAATTTCATTCAAGCTTCAAGTTCTCAATCAAATTTTCATCAAGAAAATTTCCAACTTTGAGGTATGTGGGTTTCAACCATTGGGTCCTTTCACTCGTGGCGCACAACCTTCCGTTTTACCTAAAATGCATGCTTTCAAGTTAGATTGTCAATGGGTATCTCTTACTATGAAAGTTGATTATAAACTATGTTGGGGTTTCATAAAAATACGACTGTTTAAGCATGTTTTGAGCTATGAATCTATGATCCATTATATGATTTGATGAGGGATTTTGATGTATCTTCCATGAGGGTATTACCAAGTATTAATGGGTGGTTTTACATTGATATTTCTCACATGGCTTCGCTCTTAAATTGCATGATTTTGTACTAGCATTACATACCCGCCAAGTGTTTGATAAAATATTCGGTAATGGAACCTTGAGATATTGAAGGTCTAATGCATGACATATGAGTTCAGTGACTTTATGATGATGAAAGGAATATATGTTTATGTCAATTTCATAAATAGTATCTATAGTGTTGCAAGTTGACCACGCCTTGTGCGGGGGGTGGTAGGCCCCTACTACCATGTTGGGGAAGGGGTATGTACCTCAATCAACTCATTCAGGGAGTGGTAGTCTTGAACTAGCATGTTGTAGTGTATGTACCTCAATCGCCTCGTTCAAGGAGTGGTGGGTCCAAACTACCATATTGGGGGGTATGTACCTCACTAGCCTTGTGCGGGGGGTGGCAGGCCCATACGACCATATTAGGGAGTTTGTACCTCAATCGCCTCCTAAGGGGGTGGTAGGCCTTGGATTCTGAGTACTAGTTTGCTTGGTCTATAATGATAGTCTCTTCCTACACATGTTATATGTTATATATAAGTATGATTTACTTCAAGTATCATTCATGCATGCCATATTGCTATTATGCTCATTCATTGCCTAATTAGGCATTTCAATTATGTTGCTTATCTCTATTGCATTGCATCCTACATACTTAGTATATTTAAATGTACTAGTGCATACTCTATGCCTATATGATGTTACCATGTAGGAACTAGAGCTCCACTTGATCAACTTCCTCCTCCACGTGGCTAATACTATCTTCGAAGCAAGTTTGGTAAGTCCTCAACTCTGAGGATGATATCTTTTGATGGTATGTTATGCAAAGTCTCTTTTTTTGTTGTATGCTTTTGCCTATGAGGCTGATGATGTGCTGTCAAAATATAGCACATTCGATGCCTAAAACATGGGATTTTACAAGTTCTTAATGCAAGTTTTTATGGTTTTTATGTGTTTTTGTCTTGCTCTTACAGAAAATACAGGTTAATATGATTTTGGGAGAAAATTGTTGATGCTGCTGAAGTGTAGGACATAGAAGCCACCCTACATGTCGTAGCCCAAGGTATGAGTTGTAAGGTGCCCCCGTAGCAAGATATAGTGAGCAAAATTAAGAAATTGTAAAGTAAAGGTCAACCATACTAGGTTAACCTATGAGTCATAAGTCTCACTATGAATCATAGGATGTGCCCTTGTAATAAGGAATAATGAGCCAAAAGTTTTGACCAAGAATTGCAATCCTAGACTATGAGAAGAGCGTATAACTCATAGCCCTAACAACGACTCATAACAGTGGGTCATAGCAATGAAGTTCAAAATACCAAGTGCTAACTACAAAACCTCGATAATGACTCATAGGTCACCCTACAAGTCATATCTGTGAGGCCTAATTGCTGCTAACAGTATTTTCTATTTAATTTTTAGGGTGTTTTTGTATAAATAGTCAATGTTAGGGTTTTAGCTAGAAGACTTTGAACATTTTCATATTCCATCACTTTGAATATTCTCTCTTGAATATTCCAAGGGTTTAGTGTAGATTTTCATTTTTAATTTGAAGACCCACTTTTGTGGATTGAAAAATCACATTGTACTTATTACCATTAATGTAAGCTTGTGGTTTTCAACTGGAAGGTGTTCTTGTTCTTCATTGTTTTGGGTAAACTCCCTCAACTATATCTTTTACATTCATTGTTGTTGATCTTGCCTTAGCCATGAGTATCTAAGCACCCACAACTAGGGGTTATGGGAACCATGAGTAGGTGACTTGAAATAACCTAGACTTTATACATTTCTTTGATTGGGGTTTTGCATATATTGTTTATTTCCCTTCATTTTTATTGTTGTTTGGTGGTGGCCAACACCAAATCCTGCCTAATATCATGATCCCGACCAAGGTAATGACAATAAGAAAAAGGAAGTAAATGATAAGATTTGATTGATGTATTCTCATCTAATCAACCAAACCTGACCAAGGCAATTGGCACACCATGGTTTTTGACCAAGTGCCATGGTGAAGTTCGACCTTCAACTTCACAAGAGGGCTGGAAGAACCTAAGTTACTATCCTACATGTGAATTTCTAATTAGGGTTATGTAGTCTAGGGTAATTGAGTTAACAAATCATGGGGAATACAATTCCTAAGTTGTCCCTAAATTTGAATGTCTTCTTGCATAGATAGTGTAGTGTTTATTTTTGTTCTTAATTTTGAACCACAATCCCCCCCTCCTATTTTAGAGACCTTAGTAATCAATGCTTGAAATTATTAATAGTGGGTCTATATAGTCAAGCCTCGTATTCCCTATGGATTTGACCCTAACCTTTGGTTAGGTTTATTGCTAACTGCGATCACTTTGTTATTGGAGCATGAACATCACCTATAGGCGGGATCAGACAGGCGCTATCATGACTTGAGAAGTCGGGTCATGACAATTTGATATCCATATTGGAATGAATTAGTCTTAAGGACAATACGACTAGGTTCTTGACTTGATTTCACTGTTGCTTAATTCAAGTGTTAATTTCTAGATTCTCTTGTATTTTACTTTTTTTTGTTGTTTAGTCTTACTTGCAAGGTGTACTTTGTTGTATGCCCAAAACAAGGAGACAAGACTATCCCTTAGCTCCGATCAATTTGGAGATCCATCGAATCACTAGAAGAATGGCTCATGTGAACGAGGATATTATGGTTGCGGAAGAAATGAATGTGAATGATGATGATATAGGAAGAGAGGATAATCCACCACCAAGGGAAAATAGGCCACAACTTAGGGATTTCAACGATAACGCTTATGGTTGAAATCAATATCGCTTGAATCCTATGGTTATGTATGTTACTTGTGCTATAGTGTTGCCACCATTATCGACAGACATAAAGTCCATGGTGTCCAGTGGATTACTCCAAATGCTCCAAAATTATGGTTTGTTCATAGGGTTACCTTCTGAGGATCCCCATCGTCATCTCCATAATGTCATCTTCATCTGCAAAAGTGTCATGGGGACACAAAATCTTTCTTTGGATGTAGTTGGTTTGCGAGTGTTCACATTGTCACTAACTGGTAATGCAACTTTGTGGTTGTTTGAGCTTTCCCAAGGTACAATAACAAGTTGGGCAGAGCATCAGAGAGTTTTTGTAGAAAGGTACTTTCCAAGGTCAAAGAAGCTTAAGCTGAAAGACCAAATAAACAATTTTGAGCAATTGTCCGATGACTCTATTAGTACCACATGGGAGAGGTTTACCAAGTGTTTGCAAATGGTGAAATGATCATAAGACTATTGATGATGCCTTGGTTGAGATTTTGCTATCAGGCGCTTGACGAGAATAGTCAAGCTTGTGCCGACACAATCATGGAAGACATGTTTCTTGATCAACCTTTTCTATTAATCATCGAAAGGATGGAACAAGTGGTTAAAACTAATAGATTATGGGGTCAAAGAGAGAGAGGTACTATGAAGACTTCTTGTGCGACAAACACCAACAATGAGCAAGCTAAGGTCAATGAGGAGATCATGCAACAACTTGCTCAACTTCGCATAAGCATGGACTTGGACTTAGAGCAAAACCAAGAAATTGTCCAAGCAGTGACACACCAACCTCCTAAGGCACACATGTATGATGAACCATTCTTTGATGAAGGTGCTTGCTTCATGAGTAACCAATCGGCCGGTTTCCGAACCAACCCCCAAGGGTCCAACACAAACTATTGGGGGCAAAGTTTTAGAAATCAAAGTGGAAACTATAACTGTGATGGTGAATATATAGATAACTAAGGTGGTTATTCTAAAAAGGAGAGAGCACCGGATGCCAAATGGGATGGAAGAGATGACTATAGAAATGGTCTTTATGTGCCGCTTCATAATCGTGATACTGGGCCAAGTACTTCTAGGATTGAAGAGATGTTTGACAAGTTGTTGAAGAGAGCCAACCATCAAGATGAGACCTTGAAAGGAATGAAATCGGACATTTCAAACATAAACCAAAAGATAAAGTCTCACTCGGTGTCTATCAAACAATTGAAACAACAATTTGGGCAAGCTTCTTCATAATTAAACCAACACCAAAAGGGTACTTTACCTAGCAATATAGTTCAAAATCCCAAGAATGATGGGCATTTCATGGTGGTCATGACTAGAAGTGAGAAAAGTACCATAAATTCCCCAAGGTTGGTCACTGTGAATGAAAGCTACAAGAGGAGTGATGATGAAAAAGCTAAAATGAATGACACAAATGACCAACCTAAGAGGTTCAAGACCTTTCCTAGAGCTCTACCACCGTATCCTCAAAGGCTCAGGAAAAAGAACAAGAAGGTAAGTTTGAGCATTTTCTAGCAATGATTGAGAAGTTACTGGTAAACATCCTTTTGATCAAAGATTTAGAGAAGATATTATGCAGGTGCATGGAAGATCTAGTCATGAAGAAACAAGGAATGAGTCAAGACCTTTCCCAAAAGTTTCAACATTATAATGCCATCACTACCAAGTCATTAGTTCAAGATCGTGAAGACCCAGGTGCTTTCACCATACCATTCACAGTCAAGAAATTACCATTTGCCAAAGTAGTTTGTGATCTTTGTGCTAGCATAAATTTGATGCCATTTGCCATATTCAAAAACCTTGGATTGGGTACTCTTATTCCTACAAAGATACAGTTACTAATGGCAGACAGAACAATCAAGAAACCTATGGAGGTACTTTATGATGTACTGGTAAAGTTAGACAAATTTATATTTCCTATAGATTTTGTGATTCTTGACTGTGAAGTTGATTTTGTAGTTCCTGCCATTTTGGGGATGTCTTTACTAACCATAGGTTGTACTCTTACATATATAGAGTGGGGACTACTCACATTCAGGTTTATTGAAGAAGCAATGGTGTTTCAAGTCTATCAACAAGGTAGTGAAGACTGTGATTTGAGGATAATCTCAGTGAGTGAAACTGTTGATGATGATGAGTCAGAAGTTCTAGTCAAGTTGCATCTTGGGGTTGATACTTTGGAGGCCGTGTTGATGAATTTTGATGGTGACAGTATCCCAGATTTTAAGGAGACAGTAAATTCTCTTGGGGTATCATTTGGGCCGAGATGTCAGGCAAAATTAGAACTTGATCTGTAGAACAGGGAATCTCCACCCACAAAACCTTCATAGAGATCCCACCAGAGTTGGAACTAAAAGCACTTTAGTCATATTTGAAATATGCATTATTGGGAGATTATTGTACATTATCAGTCATCATTGCTGCAAATTTAAGTGAACATCAGGCAGAGGCCCTTGTAACAGTACTAAAGAAATTCAAAAAAAACTTTGGATGGACTATTGCAGATATCATTGGCATCCCTCATGGTATATGCACTCATAAGATTCAACTAGTTAAGGATTACAAGCCTAGCATTGAGCACCTGCGATGGTTAAAGCCACCAATGTAAGAAGTGGTTCGAAAAGAAATCATCAAATGGTTAGATGCAGGGGTAATCTACCCTATTGTAGGCAGTAAGTGGGTGAGCCCTGTTTAGTGTATCCCAAAGAAGGTGGGTGGGTATCACAGTAGTGCTGAATGCCAAAAATGAGTTAATCCTTATGCGACCAGTCACTAGATGGAGAGTGTGTACAGATTACACGAAACGTAATGCCTCCACTGAGAAAGACCATTTTCCTATGCCATTCATGGATCATATGCTTGATAGACTTGCACAAAAAGGGTTAATACTATTTCCTTGATGGATATTCGGGGTATAATCAAATTGTCATTATGCTAGAGGATCAAGAGAAAACTACATTCACATGCCCTTATGGTACATTTGTATTCAAAAGATGTATGATGTCTATTTTCTCGAACATGGTGGAGAGTATGATTGAGGTGTTCATGGATGATTTTAGTATAGTGGGTCAGTCCTTTGAGGATTTTTTATTGCATTTGCATGATGTCTTGCAATGTGTTGAATTAGAAAAAGTGTCACTTCATGGTTAAGAAAGGTATTGTGCTTTGTCATAAAATTTTAGGCAAAAGCATTGAGATTGATAAAGCAAAAACTGAGATAATTGATAAATTTCCACCATCAATATTAGTCAAAGGTGTTAGGAGTTTATTGGGCCATGCAGGATTCTACCGACGCTTCATAAAAGATTTCTCCAAAATTTTGCATCCTCTATGCAAATTGTTTGAGAAAGATGCCAAATTTGTGTTTAATGATGCCTGTATGCAAGCTTTCAAAGAATTAAAGAGCACAAATTGTTTGAGAAAGATGCCAAATTTGTGTTTAATGATGCCTGTATGCAAGCTTTCAAAGAATTGAAGAGAAGGTCGTTCAGTATCTATTGTTATGGCTCCAGATTTGGTCAAAGCCCTTCGAATTGCTGGGACAAAACAAGGAGAAAATCCTACATCTTATCTACTATGCTAGCAAAACACTAAATATCACCCAGAAAAGCTACATGGTTACTGAATAAGAGTTACTTACACTGGTCTTTGCATTTGAGAAATTGCGATCATACTTGCTGGGAGCCAAAGTCATAGTACACAGGTATCATGTGACACTCAAGTATTTGATGGCCAAGAAAGATAAAAAGCCTAGATTGATCAGATGGGTGCTTCTACTATAAGAGTTCAACTTTGATGTGATTGATAGAAAGGGGTCAGAGAATCAAGTTGCCGATCACGTTTCCATAATAGAGGATGGAGCTATGGTGTAGTTTGATGAGAGTCTTGATATTAATGATTCCTTTCCTGATGAAAGGGTGTTGGTGGCTTCACATGATCATATTCCTTGGTTCGCTGACAATGCCC
>DF361223.1:32212-53689 GCA_000787875.1 Solanum virginianum | reverse complement strand
ATATATATATATATTCGGACCATATAAGTTGGCCAAGTGTTATCACACTTGGCCCAAGTATAATTTAACAAGGGTCAAGTGGGACACCACACCCTAGTCTTCAAGAAAACCATATTGAAAAATCCCCATTTTGGCCCCAAACTTTTTAATAATGTCACATAAATCCCAAATTTCATAATGGTTCTAATACACCACAATATGGGTTCTAACATCCTCCCCCCTTAAGAATATTCATTCTCGAATGTCATATTAACCTTATAAGTTCCAGCTTTCATAAAACCCCATCTAACAATTAATAGCTTAGTTATCACATATCCATTTAATTAATGCATATCACAGTTAACCAAGGGAATCAGATTACCTGTAGATACAGGAAATAAATAGGGGGATCATCCTACTAACACCGCTCTTAGCCTGATCTAGGATTAGAAGAAAGAGTAACATCCTAGATGTCCTGTAGCCTCGTGTTTATAGATGTGGTGCACGAAACATCAATAAACAAGACTCTACTAGACACGATCTGTCGATACTCTGAGGACTAACCTCTCTGATACCATTTCTGTCACGACCCAACCTATGGGCCGTGACTAGTACCCGATTGGGGTACTCAGACACAACTTGCTAAGCCAAAATCTAATTATAATAACTAACTCATTTAAAGAAATTTTGGCAGTGTTTCCTCTGTATTACTAACAACCCACCTGCGTACAAAAAGTCCCAACATACAATACAAGCATATATACATATACATATGGGCTAATAAGGTCACCGTTGTGGTTAAACCGCCCAACATACATAATATACGTATATACTATACGAACTAACATGTCCCACACTCACAGGAGTCCACAGACCTCTAAACAAATAGACTGAATCTAAAAGATTGGACAGGACCCCGTTGTACCCTCAGAGGAACATAGTACAAAATAAAAAAGTAAGTATATATACCAAACAGTTGCTCCGAAGTAAAGGAGCTCTTCAAAAGATAGAGAGGGATCCTAAGCTGGTGGCCTGCTACTCTGTGCGTCTGTACCTGCAGGCATGAAATGCAGCCCCCCAAGAGAGGGGTCAGTATGAAATACGTACTGAATATGTAAAGAAGAAAGTACAAAGTATCCATAATAGGGCAACCATTAAAACAATAGTACAATGGTTAAGCGCATACCCGAAATATAAGTACTTACTTACCAGATCAATAATACCAATATAGGGTAGGTGAACCAGGGAAAACCGCTGCACTCACCCGTCATAACTATAAATAAGAGTGATAGATCAACAGAGGTATAGGAGTCAAATGTATATGAAAACATCAGAAAATATTTCTCTATCCAAAATCTCAAACTGATGTATAACGTATAGGAATGATGGCGATCTCCAACTCGCGCTATACTACCGCCTCACACTAGAAAGTTCAAATCTCTGAAGTATCCAACACAAGTCCCGAATGTAGTATAGGTGAGCTGAGGCACGCAAGGCCCAGCACTCACGTAGTAGGATAGGTGAGGCAACGCGAGCGAGGCCCAACACTCACGTATCATGGTATAATAAGGAGATTATGCCGATAAGTGAGCCGAGGTGAGCAAGGCCCAACACTCACGTGAGCCGGAGCGAATGAGGCCCAGCACTCACACGTCATAGTGCCAACATATCCCAAGCCCAGCTCCTTATGGCTCCAAACTAAGCAAAGTCGGTCCATGGGTAAATCGACCCGCTGTATGCAGCCTTCTTTGAGATAAATATATATACATATATATAGTATCGCATGCACGATAATAACCGACCCAAGAACCAGTCAATGAGGTCATAATAGGCACGAAAAGAGTCGTGAGGATAATATGCACAAAAAATCATTTTCATAATTCCAATAATATGGTAAATATTCATTTCTGGAACCAAAATATTATTTATCAAAAATTCCAAAAGAATTGAAACACGTTCATGATCGCATTTAACATATTATTATTAAAAATCCAAAATAGTAGTAGATTGTTCATATCCAAAAATAATATATAGTTTGTCTTAAATTCATTTAGAATTGTCAACATTTCAGGCAGAGGGTGTCGTGGGTCCCACGGCCTATGAAAACTCGGACTAACTTGATTTTAGAGGAACATACTTGGTCTAGAACTTATAAATTACTAGGAAACGTCTCAAAATAGCTTTTTGGCAAGAATCATAATTCTTTATATTTTTTGAAGTCTTAAGACATATATTGTTTCAAACTTATCAAACTTCCACCATTTACAAACTTTGAGTATCAAACTTTCAACTTACAAACTTTAAGTACCAAACTTTCTCATCTTACAACTTTAAAATCACATCTTACTTATGTCATGAAAATTACTAGGAAAAATCTTAAATGATCTTAAACATAAAGCATATTTGCTAAAATCCAAAGAATTAGGATTCTTAGGACTCATTACATATTCAGTTTCAAATTCAATCATGCCAAGAAACAGAAAGCTTTACATACTTATCTTAAGTCATACAAATTACTTTAAGAAATTCCAAAATGGTTTTTGACGCAATTCGAGCATTTTATCAAAAATTACGAACGTTTGAAATTTAAAATCAATAAAGAATAAATTCCTTCAAAGTTTATTAAATTTCCCATAATCTTACAATTTACAAACTTTGAAAAAAAATATAAGAGTCAATCCTATGACAAGGTTAACGTAAGAGTACCAAGGAATAAATATGGACCGTATACTAGCTCGAATTATGGGAATAGCGTTCATATTATAACCTATATATTTTTAAGACATGCCAATAAGTAAGATAGCTTTACATACCTCAATTTTCGTTTGCCAAACTAATTCCATCACCAAGACAATCTAACTTACTCTTTCGGATGCTCAATGTCTTGGATTCCTTGTTAACCTTGAATTTCTAACTTCCAGTTCTCCCAGTTTAGCTGTCAAAGATGAAAATCTTGAACTGGGACATAGGTTAATGAACATATGTGAACCATAGCTTATAATGAAGTTACACTGAAAAATCATGATTCATCAATGTCGTTTACTGGAACCCTTTTAAATTTCTCCACACATATCAAGGTTTTCATGAGAGTGGTGTAAGTAACAACATCCCGCTTCATATCATTTTCTTTCATATACTTCAGTACAGCAAAAGCTTCAGCATCTCTTCGATCCTCACCAAATGCATTGATTAGTGAGTTAAGAGCTAACAGGCTAGGCTTTAGACCATCTCCCTTTATGATTCTAAAGGCATTTACTGCTTGTTCAGGCAATCCCCTCTGTGCATAGGCATTGATCAAGGCATTATACATTGTTGAGGATGGCTTCAACCCTGCAGATTTCCATCACCTCCAAGCACTCAATAGCATCATTGAATCTTCTTGACTGTCCATAAATATTAATCATAGTGGTGCATGTAACAACGTTGGGCAGCAGGCCCTGACTCTACATTTTACTCAACAGGCCCTTCCCTTCCTCCTATTTCTCCTGGTCACCAAAGGAATTAATCATTATATTATATGTGGTGGTGCACGGAGAACATCCACTTACCTTTATCGTCTCAAACATCTCCTCTGCCTTACTGTGATGGTCGTGCTTACTATGGCAATCTATAAGTGTGTTCCATGTAACAGTATTCGGTTCAATTTCCTCTAACTTCATCCTTTCAAATGTAGACATTGCATGATCTAAACAATTGTACTTCCCAAAAGTATCAATCATTATGTTATAAAACTGCCTATCAGGATTCACCCCACTATTCTTCATTTCTTTAAGAACCTGAAATGATCTCTGCCACTCTCCCCTATCACGATAACTAGCTAAGATCCTACTAAACACAAATGAATTAGGTTGAATATTATTAGCCTCTATTTCTTTCAACACAATTCTCGCACTTTCCCACCTATCTGCATTTCCATAAGCATCAATAAGCAAGCTGTATGTATGTTCATCTGGTCCGACCCCAATTCAAACCAACTCTCATGTATACATACAAATAATTTCCAATACATCTTTCACCCCATAAAGATCATTTTTATACCAACTAAACACAATCACATGATTTTTAGATAATATAACTTCATATACATATCCACTTTGGCCCCAAAATTTTTAATAATGTCATATAAGTCCCAAATTTCATAATGGTTCCAATACACCACAATACGGGTTCTAACATCCTCCCCCCCTTAAGAACATTCGTCCTCGAATGTCATATTAACCTTATAAGTGCCAACTTTCATAAAACCCCATCTAACAATTAATAGCTTAGTTATCACACATTTATTTAATTAACGCCCATCACAGTTAACCAAGGGAATCAGATTACCTGTAGATACAAGAAATAAATAAGGGGAGGGGATTATCCTACTAAAACCGCTCTTAACGTACGATCTAGGATCAAAAGGAAGAGTAACATACTAGATGTCCTGTAGCCTTTTGTTTATAGATATGGTGCATGACACACCGATAAATAAGACTCTACTAGACAGATTCATCAATGTCGTTTTTGTTAGAGTGATTGGTAGTTTGCTATAATTTCAACGTAGACTTCATGTATCTCAAGACAGATCGTAGCATACATAGACACTTTGAGGACTAACTACTCTGATACCACTTCTGTCACGACCCAACCTATGGGCCGTGACTAGTACCCGATTGGGGTACTCAGACACAACTTGCTAAGCCAAAATCTAATTATAATAACTAACTCATTTATAGAAATTTTGGCAGAGTTTCCTCTGTATTACTGATAACCCACCTGCGTACAGAAAATCCCAGCATACAATACAAGCATATATACATATACATGTGGGCCAACAAGGTCACTACTGCGGTTAAACCGCCCAACATATATAACATACGTACATACTATACGAACTGACATGTCCCACACTCACAAGAGTCCATAGACCTCTATACAAATAGACTGAATCCAAAAGACGGGACAGGGCCCCATCGTACCCTCAGAGGAACATAGTACAAAATAAAGATGTAAGCATATACACCAAACAGTTGCTCCAAAGCAAAGGAACTCTTCAAAAGATAGAGAGGGATCCTAAGCTGGTGGCCCGCTACTCTTTGCGTCTGTACCTGCAGACATGAAATGCAGCCCCCTAAAGAGAGGGGTCAGTTCAAAATACGTACCGAATATGTAAAGCAAAAAGTACAGAGTGTCTATAATAGGGCAACCATTAAAACAAAAGTACAATGGTTAAGCGCATACCCAAAATATAAGTACTTACTCGACCAACAGAGATATAAAAGTCAAACTCGTATGCAAACATCAGGAAAATATTTCCTTTTGGTTTTCAAAATATCAAACTGATGCATAACGTACAGGAACGATGACGACCTCCAAACTCGCGCCATACCACAGGGGGATTAAGTGCATATCCAAACACATCTAATATGTTTATTTTCAACATATGAAGCACGCATAACATCAGAAGGTTTCAAATTTCCAAAATCACTATCACGTAATACCAATATAGAGTAGGTGAGCCAGGGAAGACCGCTGCACTCACTAGTCACAACTATAAATAAAAGTGATAGATCAATAGAGGTATAGGAGTTAAACGTATATGCAAACATCAGAAAATATTTCTCTGTCCAAAATCTCAAACTGATGCATAGCGTACAGGAATGATGGCGATCTCCAACTCGCGCCATACTACCGCCTCACACCAGAAAGTTCAAATATTCAAAGTCTCCAACACAAGTCCCAAATGTAGTATAGGTGAGCCGAGGTAAGCGAGGCCCAACACTCACGTCATAGGATAGGTGAGTCGAGGCGAGTGAGGCCCAGAACTCATGATCATGGTATAATAAAGACATGCCAATAAGTGAACTGAGGCGAGCGAGGCCCAGCACTCACATGAACTAGGGCGAACGAGGCCCAGCATTCACACTCACAATGCCAACATATCCCAAGCCCAGCTCCTTATGGCTCCAAACTAAGCAAAGTTGGTCCATGGGCAAACCAACCCGCCATATCCAGCCTTCTTCAGGATAAATATATATATATATACAGTAACCAGCCCGAGAACCGGTGAACGAGGTCATAATAGGCATGAGTAGAGTCGTGAGGATAATATACACAAAAAATCATTTCCATAATCCAATAATATGGTAAATATTTATTTTTGGAACCAAAATATTATTTATCAAACATTCCAAAAGAATAGAAACACATTCATGATCGAATTTAACATATTATTATTGAAAATCCAAAATAGTAGTAGATTGTTCATATCCAAAAATTATATATAGTTTGTCCTAAATTCGTTTAGAATTGTCAATATTTCAGGCAGAAGGTGTCGTGGGTCCCACTGCCGATGGAAACAGGACTAACTTGATTTTAGAGGAACATACTCGGTCTAGAGCTTATAAATTACTAGGAAACGTCTCAAAATAGCTTTTTGGCAGGAATCATAATTCTTTATATTTTTCGAAGTCTTAGGACATATATTGTTTCAAATTTATCAAACTTCCACCATTTACAAACTTTGAGTATCAACATTTCAACTTACAAACTTTAAGTATCAAACTTTCTCATCTTACAACTTTAAGATCACATCTTACTTATGTTTTCAAAATTACTAAGAAGAGCCTTAAATGATCTTTAATGTACTTTGGACTTTTCTTTCTAAACTTATAAGTATTAGCATTTTGGATCTATTAGAACCTTTAGTTCTCAACTAATTTGTTTCTTCCCAAACTCATACCAATTATGTAATTTTAAAGGTACCACATTAAGTAGGAAGCTCTTTATTCATAGGGAAGGCCAAGAATGAACATAAAGCATATTTGCTAAAATCCAAGGAATTAGGATTCTTAAGACTCATTATATGTTCGGTTTCGAATTCAATCATGCCAAGAAATAGAAAGCTTTACATACTTATCTTAAGTCATACAAATTCCCACAAGAAATTCCAAAATGGTTTTCGACGCAATCCGAGCATTTTATCAAAAATTACGGATGTTTGAAATTTAAAATCAATAAAGAATTAATTCCTTCAAAGTTTATTAAATTTCCCATAATCTTACAATTTACAAAATTTTAAAAAAATATAAGAGTCAATCTTATGACAAGGTTAACGTAAGAGTACCAAGGAATAAATATAGATCGTATACTAGCTCGAATTACGGGAATAGAGTTCATATCATAACCTATATGTTTCTAAGACATGCCAAAAAGTAAGATAGCTTTACATACCACAATTTTCCTTCGCCAAACTAATTCCAATGCCAAGCTAATCTAACTTACTCTTTCGGATGCCTAATATCTTGGATTCTTTGTAAACCTTGAATTTCTAAATTCCAATTCTCCCAGTTTAGCTGTCAAAGATAAAAATCTTGAACTGGGACATAGGTTAATGAACATATGTGAACCATAGCTTATAATGAAATTACACTAAAAAATCATGATTCATCAACATCGTTTTTGTTAGAGTGACTGCAGTTTGCTACAATTTCAAAGTAGACTTCATGTATCTCAAAGTAGATCATAGCATTGCTCTAGCTTTTCTATCTGGGATGCATCCAGATACTAGCATTTCTTTATAAACAGCTGGAACCCTTTCAAATTTCTCCCCACATAACAAGGTTTTCATGAGAGTGGTGTAAGTAACAACATCTGGCTTTATATCATTTTCTTTCATATACTTCAGTATAGCAAAAGCTTTAGCATCTCTCCGATCCTCACCAAATGCATTAATTAGTGAGTTGAGAGCTAACAAGCTAGGCTTTAGACCATCTCCCTTCATGATCCTAAAGGCATTTACTGCTTGTTCAGACAATCCCCTCTGTGCATAGGCATTGATCAAGGCATTATACATTGTTGAGGATGGCTTCAACCCTGCAGATGTCATCACCTCCAAGCACTCAATAGCATCATTGAACCTTCCTGACTGTCCATAAATATTAATTAGAGTTGTGTATGTAACAACATTGGGCAGTAGGCCCTGACTCTGCATTTTACTCAACAGGCCCTTCACTTTCTCCCATTTCTCCTACTCACCAAAGGAATTAATCATTATATTGTATATGGTGGTGCACGGAGAATATCCACTTGCCTTCATCGCCTCAAACAGCTCATCTGCCTTACTGTGATGGCCATGCTTACTATGGCAATCTATAAGTGTGGTCCATGTAACAGTATTCGGTTCAATGTCCTCTAACTTCATCCTTTCAAATGTAGACATTGCATGATCTAAACAATTGTACTTCCCAAAAGTATCAATCATTATGTTATAAAACTGTCTATCGGGATTCACCCCACTATTCTTCATTTCTTTAAGAACCTAAAATGATCTCTGCCACTCTCCCCTATCACGATAACTAGCTAAGATCCTACTAAACACAAATGGATTAGGCTGAACATTATTAGCTTCCATTTCTTTCAACACAATTCTCGCACTTTCCCACCTACCTGCATTTCCATAAGCATCAATAAGCAAGCTATATGTATATTCATCTGGTGCAACCCCAATTCGAACCAACTCTCATGTATACATACAAACAATTTCCAATACTTCTTTCACCCCACAAAGATCATTTTTATACTAACTAAACACAATCACATGATTTAAGATAATATAACTTCATATACATTCTCATCCCCAATTTTGAACCCAACTTCCCCAATCTCGAAATTCATGTTTTACAAGCAAGACTTCATGGTTTTCTTTTAATTTAACATATACCAACACACATACAAGCTTTAATTTTAACTTAAACAAGATAAAAATCAACATATCTTATAACCCTTTTAAGAAATTTAAATTGCCCAATATACTAGGCTTGTAGGGTTGAAATAATCGAAAGATCGAAAATCACAAATTTTTCTAAAATCACTGTAGCAACCCGAGAGGGTTCTACAGCTTGGGATTTTTTTTTGTTCTTGGAAACTTGCTAAGTGAAGAAAATGTTTTTTGAAGGAGAAGGATATATTTATTTATATATATTTACACCATATAAGTTGGCCAAGTGTTGTCACACTTGGCATAAGCATAATTCAACAAGGGTCAAGTGGGACACCACACCCTTGTCTTCAAGAAAACCATATTGAAAAATCCCCACTTTGGCCCCAAACTTTCCAATAATATCACATAAGTCCCAAATTTCATAATGGTTCTAATACACCACAATACAGGTTCTAACAACATTGTCTAAATTTGTATATAAGTTTGCTGTCCAGTTTTTGTAATTGTGATAGGATGATGTTATTTAGTGTATTTGGTACTGTAAAGGCATTTGAAATGCTTGTTGATGTTGTTGGGCTGTTGCTGTTGTTACTATTGATTAATTTGAGCCGAGTTGATTCTCGGGGTAGCCTATGTTTTAGGTGAAGTGCTGCCAAAATATTTGTAAGATTGGGGGCAAATTTGGAATTTAAAGCCCAAAAAACCTTTAGTTAATCTTTTGGCGTGTTGTGACTTGTGTGTAGACGTTGGATGTCCAGGAGCACAAGTTGGATCGGGTTTGCATTTGGATTAGTTTGGGCAAGTGATTGAGGTATGTAAAGCATTCCGTTCTTCGGTATGACTTAGTTAAACGCTGAAAATGCTATAAGTCTCGAAAGATCCCATCTCCTTTTAATTCGGGCTTAAATATGTTTTATATTCGTTCCTTGGCATTCTTATGAAAATTAGTCATGTTTTTGTCAACTTATGGTTAGACAGGGAAAGTAAAGTTAAGCACACCTCTAAAAATAAAGATCTGTTAATTGTGCATAATTAGGATTTAGTTTGAGAAAGCTAAGTAAGTTTGAGCTAGAATCTTATAGTTGCGTCACTGCATCTATGTTAGGCCTTTAAAATAGTTTCTGTAGTTGCTTGGTATGTTTGCGGATAATGCTTAATAAAGGTAGGTTTTGTTCAGTCCCGTTTTGAGTTAATATATCAATTTTTTTTATATAGTAAGAAAGGAGAAATCCTTATTGAGAATTCAGGTTGTTCTAGTGTGAAGATATTTGAATTTACCAAATATGTTATTTTATGGTTCACAACTTTGATAATCATATCTATAACCCAAGAACTGCAGATTCATTATAAATAAGAATGTAAGATCTTAGCCTAAAATCGGAAAGTGCGCATGAAAGTTCATGAAGTTTACTTGTGCCATTTTTTTCTAAAGTATACTTGCAATATTCCCATGGTGGTGCACGGAGAATATCCACTTGCCTTCATCGCCTCAAACAGCTCATCTGCCTTACTGTGATGGCCATGCTTACTATGGCAATCTATAAGTGTGGTCCATGTAACAGTATTGTCGGTTGAATGTCCTGTAAGTTGATGACAATGGAGAGAAGGAAAATCAGGAAATGATCTGTCTTTTTTATCATGCTAAATTTCATATGACAACTTAGAAAATACTTACAAAATGGAGCTATTCCACCATTAAGTGTACTGATGCATCCACCCGTTTCAATCCTGTCATGAAATGTCTTATGAAATTCCGGTAGCATTGGAAGAATATAGTTTAACTCCCTGTTGGTTTCTCTCAAGTTAATAGCTAAAGTAACAATATTCAGTAGATGTCTCAAGGTTGTTACTATCCTGTTGATTCAACCATTATTTTCTAGCGTGATCTTACCTTTAAGTTGACTGTTAGCTCTCAAAACCTAAAGTTTTAAGTCATAAACTGTCATCTGTCCATTAATGTGTTCATTTACATGTTATTGCTATGACTACATGTTGGTTCTCTGTTTAAAAATCAGTTTGTTCGAATTTACTTACATATTCCTCTTCCCAAGATGTTGCTTTACTGGTACAAGTTTTAGGAGTATGGTTTGTTTGCCTTGTTGTCCATGGAACCTGTATGAACAGGGAGAGTGTGAATTTGAATAGTAGTACTAGAGTTGTCGGTATTGTTGGATTTAAATTTCATGTCCAGATTCATGCGATGTGTGAATTTGAATAGTAGTACTAGAGTTGTCGGTATTGTTGGATTTAAATACCATGTCCAGATTCATGCGATATGTCTTTGAAGTTTGTAAATTGTAAGAACATTTATAACTTGATAAGTTTTAAAGGAATTTATTCTCTAATAATTATTATTTCGATCTCCTGTATGACTTTGTCTTTGCATATGAATATTTTACTTATGTTTGGGATTTGTGGTGATGATTTTGTGCATATGACCTACTCTGGAGTTAGGCTATTTTTTATGGTGGGTTCGGGGATGGCGGTACGTAGCGCCCGACTCACTTATGCTAAGTTTGCGTATGAGACATGATGATATGCGAGACAGGGATGGCGACATGTAACACTTGGCTTGGATGATATGTGAGACAGGGATGGCGACACGTACCACTTGGCTCATTGGCGCAGGAGTACGGGGACGGCGATGCGTAGCGCCTGGCTCAGTTGCGCATTATGCTGTGTTTGAGTGAGTACAGGGATGGCGATGCGTAGCGCCTGGCTCACTATACCACCTTTGTATTGTGATATGCTATGTATGAGTTCAGGGATGGGGATACGTAGCGCCTGGCTCATTTATGTGTGCTTGATATGTGTTGGAGATTTAGAGGTTTAAATCTTTCTAGTGCTGTATGTGAGTTGAATTCTGAAACTAAATATTTTTGATATGCTTGGTTATGCATTTATATTCCGTACCCCTGTTTTAATTAATACTCAGGTTTATATTCTATACATTTTGCTTTACATATTCGGTACGTATTTCGTACTGACCCCCTTTCTTCGGGGGCTGCGTTTCATGCCCGCAGGTTTCAATATACAGATTAGAGATTCTCCAGCTTAGGATTTCCACCTGCGGTCTGAAGTGCTCCCTTTGCTCCAGAGCCTTCCTGGTATATACTTTTTGGTTATTTTGCATACACACTATTCAAGAGTACGGCGGGGCCCTATCCCGTCCTATGATTTCGTTTGTTCATTTAGAGGTCTATGGATGCCTGTGTATGTGGTTTCTGCCTAGTCTGTATAAGGATACATGTATACTGAGTATGTTGGGCGATTTAACTGCAATGGTGGCCTTGTCGGGCCATGTAAATGTATATATATATATATATATATATATATATATATGTTGTTGGCTGGAACTTTTCTGTATGCAGGGTTTGGATAGTCTATAAAACAAAGGAAACTTTGCCAAAATTTCTAAAAAAATAAATAAATAAAAATAGACACATGTTATAATCTGGCTTTACATTTGCGTTTTCGTTTGGGTGCCCACACCGGGCACTAGTCATGGCCCACGGGATTGGATCGTGACAGAAGTAGTATAAGAGTGGTTCATCCTTGGGCCCCACATCTATAAACAGGAGGCTACAGGACATTTAGGATGTCACTTTTCCTTCTGATCTTAGATTGTATGATAGAGCCATGTTATAGGATGATCCTTATCTGACATTGTGCTTTGTTTTCAGTAATGTCTCCAAGAAATACCCCCACTGTTCAGGGAGGTAGGGTTGCAGTAACAGGTGAGACTAGTAGAGCTTGGGTGATTACTAGGGTCCCTGCCTAGAGTGCACCCCCGATAGTTTATGAAGATCGAGTACTAGAGTCTCCAACCCCTCAGCTGGGTGTAAGAACTAGAGAGATACAAGAAGCAGCTCAGACCGGTAGAGATAATATCCAAATCCAGGTCCACGCTTAGAGAATGAAGACCGTCGTAGGGGGCGTTAGGCTGATATGGTGGGTAGTAGGGGTCACCCCAAGAAAGCTAGACTATCTGGGCGTGTAGAGGATTATCGAGGCAGACAGCCCAGCAGCCAGTCGAGACCACTCAGACCCCGATGTTCATATTGTGGGAAACGACACCTCGAATAATGTTATCATGCCACGGGCACTTGCTTTAGGTATGGCCATCAGGACCACAAGATGAGGGACTGCCCGGTCAGAAGAGGTGTAGATAGATTTTTTCAGTCTACCGGGTCGATAGGTGGTTCATTTCCAGCCTCAGTAGCTATGCGCCCTACGAGGCGAGGTATGTCGGCAATAGTAGGCTATGGCAGGGGTCATGGTAGAGTCCCAAGTTCTAGCAGTCCTTCATACCGTACTTATGTTTTGGCCCATCGTCAGGATCAGGAGGTCACCGAATGCAGTCGCAGGTATATTATCAGTTGCTTTTGAGATGTGTATGCATTAATTGATCTTGATTCTATATTATTGTATGATTCTCCTGTGATATAAGAGTTGTTCGGTACTTACTTGGGACCATTACACCAAGGTTAATCTAGATTAGACATGATAGATTTTGATGCAGTTAGGGATATGGGCTGGTTAGCTTCTTGATAGACGAGCAAGGTTTCTGTTATAGCATTGTAGTAAGGTAGGGTAACAGAGAAGAGATAACCTGGGGAGCCAAAGATCAAATGAAACAAAAATATCCTCACCTATTTTTTTTAGTATCTACAGGTAATTTACTATTTTGTTGCAAGCTTATAGCTTGGTGCGTGATGTTTGAACATTGAATATTTTGTTGTGGTACTTAAAAAGGAAAACTCCCCCTAAATAGTTTACATAACTTATAAGGTCAGTTTAACATTGGAGGACGAATGTTCAAAAAGGGAGGGGGATGTTAGAACCCGTATTAGGGTGTGTTGGAACCATTATGTAAACTTGGGATCAAAGTGGTATTTTTAGAAGTTTGGGGACTAAAGTGGTATTATTAGGAAGTTTGGATGGGGGAGGATGTTAGAACCCGTATTATGTGTATTGGAACTGTTACGGAAATTTAGGACTAAAGCATCATTATTGGAAAGTTTAGAACCCAAGTAGAACTCTTGAAACTTGGGGTCTTGAAGGTTATTTATGGGGCCCACTTGAAATTTGTTAGAATTTAATTGGACCAAGTGTGGTGTGGACCCCATCCTTGGCCAAGTCATGTGTATACCTATATGCAAGATAAGCTTTGTTGTATTTACCTAGAAGCTTCAAGAAACAAAAGCCAAGAAATAAGAAAACTTGTAGACCATTCGGCCAAGGCAACAAGAATGGGAAATTCATTTTCTTCCATTCTCAAATCATTTTGATTATACAAATTTTCCATTTTGGTTCAAGAATTGGTGTGTCTATATTTATATATGATCCTTCTTTATTCTTCCGATTATTTCATACTTAGAAAAATAAGAGAAGCCAAGAACTTGCACAGAAAAACCCCTCTCGGGTTACTGTAGCAGTAGCCAAAAAAATTCACTTTTCTTCATCTCTTGACCAAATTGTTAGTAGTAATCCACTATATTAAGTCCCCCAAGTAGCGTGGAAGCGTTGGTTTGTCGAGAAAACACCTTGTTTTGCGGATTGGTCGATTTGAAGTCCTTGGAAGAGTGGTGAGGTATGTTGCTTTAAAGTTTGAATTAGTTAATTCTAGAGCTTGTATGTATGTTGGTGGGAATTATATTGAAAGGAAACCATGCAAATTTGATTGTTTAAGGTGAATTGTGGGGTGAAGGATAAGTTGGGTTCTAAATTGGGAGTGGGTATGTATATGATGTTATATTGTTTCTAAACCATGTGTTTGTGCTTGTTTGGTATAAAAATGATGCTTGTGGGGTGAAAGAAGTGTTGAGAATTGCTTGCATATATATTTTGGAAGGTGGGTCTAATTTGAGCTCTTATTGTAAAGAAATTTTGCGTTTTAACGTTGTATGGTTGCGCTTGGCGTTTGAATGATCTAATATATCTAAATTTGTATATAAGTTTGTTGTCCAGTTTTTGTAATTGTGATAGGATGATGTTATTTAGTGTATTTGGTATTGTAAAGGCATATGAAATGCTTGCTGATCTTATTGGGCTATTGCTATTGTTGCTATAGATTAATTTGAGCCGAGTTGATTCTCGGGGCAGCCTATGTTTTAGGGGAAGTACTACCAAAATTGTTGTAAGATCGGGGGCAAATTTGACGAGTTGATTCTGGGGGCAGCCTATGTTTTAGGGGAAGTGCTGCTGAAATTATTGTAAGATTGAGGGCAAATTTGGAATTTAAAGCCCAAAAAGCCTTTAGTTAATCATTTGGCGTGTTGTGACTTGTTTGTAGACGTTGGATGTCCAGGAGCACAAGTTGGATTGGGTTTGCATTTGGATTAGTTTGGACAAGTGATTGAGTTATGTAAAGCATTTTTTTGTTCGGCATGACTTAGTTAAACGTGGAAAATGTTATAAGTCACCTTGAGAATCGTTTGGAGACGCTTCCTAATAGTTTGCATGAGTTAGGTGAATTATGTTCCTTTTAATTCGGGCTTCAATATGTTTTATATTCGTTCCTTGGCATTCTTATGAAAATTAGTCATGTTCTTATCAATGTATGGTTAGATAGGGAAATTAAAGTTAAGCACACCTCTAAAAATAGAGATCTGTTAATTGTGCGTAATTAGGATTTAGTTCAAGAAAGCTAAGTAAGTTTGAGCTAGAATCTTATAGCTACGTCACTGCATCTATGTTAGGCCTTTAAAATAGTTTCTGTAGATGCTTGACATGTTTGCGGATAATGCTAAATAAAGCTAGGTTTTGTTCAGTCCCGTTTTGAGTTAATATATCAATTTTTCTATAACCCAAGAACTGCAGATTCATTATGAATAAGCATGTAAGATCTTAGCCTAAAATCGGAAAGTGTGCATGAAGGTTCATGAAGTTTACTTGTGCCATTTTTTTTTCTAAAGTATACTTGCAATATTCCTCATGTACAGTTAGTAGCTTTACTAAAATTTATTTTGAATTGTCAAATGAAAATATGTAAGAAGAAGACAATGGAGAAGAGGAAAACCAGGAAACGATCTGCCTTGTTTATCATGCTAAATTTCTTATGACAACTTAGAAAATACTTACAAAATGGAGCTATTACACCATTAAGTGTACTGATGCATCCACCCATTTCAATTCTGTCATGAAATGTCTTATGAAATTCTGGTAGCACTGAAAGAATATAGTTTAACTCCCTGTTGGTTTCTCTCAAGTTAATAGCTAAAGTAACAATATTCAATAGATGACACAAGGTTGTTGCTATCCTGTTGATTCAACCATTATTTTCTAGCATGATCTTACATTTAAGTTGACTGTTAGCTCTCAAAACCTAAAGTTTTAAGTCATAAACTGTCATCTGTCCATTAATGTGTTCATTTAGATGTTACTGCTACGACTACATCTTGGTTCTCTGTTTAAAAATTAGTTTATTCGAATTTGCTTACATATTCCTTTGCCCAATATGTTGTTTTACTGGTACAAGTCTTAGGAGTATGGTTTGTTTGCCTTGTTGTCCATGGAACCTGTATGAACAGGGAGAGTGTGAATTTGAATAGTAGTACTAGAGTTGTCGGTATTGTTGGATTTAAATGCCATGTCCAGATTCATGCGATATGTCTTCGAATTTTGTAAATTGTAAGAACATGTATTACTTGATAAGTTTTAAAGGAATTTATTTTCTAATAATTATTATTTTGATCTCATGTATGACTTTGTCTTTGCATATGAATATCTTACTTAGGTTTGGGATTTGTGGTGATGATTTTATGCATATGACCTACTCAAGAGTTAGACTGTTTTGACGGTGGGTTCGGGGACGACGGTACGTAGCGCCCGACTCACTTATGCTAAGTTTGCGTATGAGACATGATGAAATGCGAGACAGGGATGGCGACACGTAACTTATGTGTGCTTGATATGTGTTGGAGATTTGGAGGTTTAAATCTTTTTGGTGCTGTGTGTGAGTTGAATTCTGAAATTAAATATTTTTGGTATGCTTGGTTATGCATTTATATTCCGTACCCCTGTTTTAATTGATACTCAGGTTTTATTCTATCTATTTTGCTTTACATATTTGGTATGTATTTCGTACTGACCCCTTTCTTCGGGGGCTGCGTTTTATGCCCACAGATTCCGACGTACATATTAGAGATTCTCCAACTTATGATTTCCACCTGTGGTCTGAAGTGCTCCCTTTGCTCCGGAGCCTGTTCCTGGTATATACTTTTTGGTTATTTTGCATACACACTATTCGAGGGTGCGGCAGAGCCCTGTCCCGTCCTATGATTTCGTTTGTTCGTTTAGAGGTCTGTGGATGTCTGTGTATGTGGGTTCTGCCTAGTCTGTATAAGGATACATGTATACTAAGTATGTTGGTCGATTTAACCGCAACGGTGGCCTTGTCGGCCCATGTAAATGTATATATACATATATGTTGTTGGTTGGGACTTTTTTGTATGTAGGGTTTGGATAGTCTATAAAACAAAGGGAACTCTGCCAAAATTTCTGAAAAAAATAAAAATAAAAATAGACACATGTTATAATCTGGCTTTGCGTTTGCGTTTGCGTTTGGATGCCCACACCGGGCACTAGTCACGGCCCATGGGGTTGGGTCGTGACAGCAGTAATTATCATCCTAGTAATTATACAACCTAATAATTATTTTCTCGTGTTTGTCTGCTACAATATAATTAATGTGCAATTACAAGTGTGTTGTTTGATTGCATGAGTGTAATTACACACTTATATTAAATTTTAAAAATAAAAGTGAATTATATAAAATTAAAAATTTATATTAGACAAGTAAGGGTACTTATAAATAATACTAGTCTTGTTTTGCGCATGATTATACCTCGTTTGATAACAAATATTACAGAGAAAAATTAAATTTAATATGAACTTATAAGAGATAAATAATTCACTAATTTTGATAAATTATTTATTTATAAAGACCCAATATATAGAAAGATTCTATAACTAATTAGATCCCATGGTAAATTACAATTTTCTTAAGCGGTTGTAGGTTATTTTCTTCATTCAAATAAGGAAGAAGTAAAAATCTATCAAATAAGTAAGATTTGGGAGTATTTCCATGGCTAGAAGTCCTTATTAATTTTATCACTTCTTTTCATATATTCTAAAAGTCAATATTATAAATATAATTAAATTATAAGTTAAAGAAAAATGGTAAAAAAATGATTTTATCTAAAGAAGAGATCTTTAATGAAGGATAAAAAGTTCAAACAACATTTCTAAGGGCTTTCACGCTTTTAACTTAGTTTGATTAAATTAAATATTTAAAATATATATGTCTTTTAATATAATAAAAAATTAATTTATATTTTCTAAATTAGTAAATTTTAATTTAAATTAATTATAAAAACTAAAAATGCATATTTTATGTTACTTTAATTTAAAAATTAGAATGCTAATAAATTTTTGCTAATAAAAAAAAAGCATATAATAAATAAATAAATAAGATAATATGAAAAGTTGCATGGAATCACATGATATACTCCATAAAGGTTGAGAATAAGAAGAAAATGAAAAATAAATATTATGAAATAAAATATAGTTTTTAAAAAATTGAAATAACAAAAATAAAAAAATTTAAAATAAGAAAAATAAGAAAAAAAAATTAAAACAAAAATATAAAAATAAAAATAAAAAAAAAGAAATTAAAAAGTAACTAGTATATAATTACACCACGTAATTAGTAGCAATTCACAACCTTTTCCTGTGAATTGGAAAGTATAATTACATTTTATTAATTACACTTAATTATCTGCTGATCAAATAAGATTAAATAATATAATTATAACTAATTACACTAAATTCAATTAGCAGGATATCCTTCTAAACATGCTCCAAGTATTTACGGGAGTTGGTGTACTTAATTCACCACGTTTTTAGTCAACATGGACTTAAGAAAACTACAGAAGTACATGTAGCATATGTTGTCAAATGAATTATGATTTATGCACTACCTACTTGTGACATATTTATTGCCTACTAGGTTGCTACACTGCTGATTAATGGTATATCCCAAAAAGTCTTGCTCTGCCTTTTAGCAGGTAGTTTATGAGGCTTTATAAGTTATCCGGTGGTGATACTTCACCATAAGGGCTTGTTTAGTTAGTAATAAATTATTTTAAGATTAATTATTTAGAAATTGTTATTACATCTTTAGAATTTTTTTAGTTGGGAATAAGTTATTTAATTATTGTTATATCACTTTCAACGTGGATAAGAATAATTTTATAACATCAAAAAAATTAGTCTCGAAAGTTATTTTGTATTTCATCCAGCTAAATATAAAATAAATTCATACTAAAGTTAATCTTGAGGTTAGTTATTCCTCATATCAAATGAGCCTTCAATGTGAATGAAAAGAATACGACAAGCTTGAAATAACTAATTTCGAAATAAATTATCTCTTTCATAATTTTATGCAAATGAAACATGGACAGACATATGAGTTCACTCCGCAATCTGTTAAAGTTGGATACTAGTTTTGGAAAAAGCTATGTTGCATCTTAGGCATGTTTGATACGACGAAAAATATTTTTCGATATATTTAATTGGTCAATTTTTTTTTTAAAAAAGTATATTTTTATAAAAATAATAAATTTCTAAAAAAATAAGAAAAAATAAATTTACCAACGGAAGCATGAAATAAAAAGTTTCAGAATAGTATTATTATTGTTTCCTCCCCATGCTCCCACACATTTCACCTACACTTCTACACCCATAGCCCCTTTGCCACAACCTTTACCCACCCCCTAGCCAAACCCCTATCTTCCTTAGCATTACCTAGATTACTAGATTATATACAAATTTTTTGAGATAATAAATTTTACTTGTATTAAAAATGGTAAAAAAACCTACTTAGTTTCTGAAAAAATATTATCCACAAAAAACGTTTTCCTTGATACCAAACGCACCCCTAGTTCCAATTTGGCGTTTGATCCTCTTTGCGTATAATTATCCGATGGTAAGGACATTAAAAGGAAATGACTATGGGACTAAATTAATGCAAATGCAAAAAGTTAGGCACGAATTTATTATTTTCTCCTCTTTCACTAAAAGACAATGCGACTTTAGAGTTCAATTTACTAATTAATTTATAGTAATATATAACCAACAAATGCTATTTAAAAAATTAAAAGGGAAGTAAAAGAAAAGTAGGTTTTGTATGATTGCTTTGACTCATGATTGGGGGTCTCGCCTTCACGAAGAGCAATAAGATTATGATTACTTAAAGCGGCGGATGTGGGAGCATGTCTCCCCATGATAGAGAAGTACAATGATTTCATCTTTGTAAAATATGAAGATGAGATAATTAAATAAAAGACTAATTGAATACTTATGCCTTCTTTCTCTATATCATGATAGGGGAATAATTGTACAGTAGCTGCACATTGACAACGGGAAGTATTATTTCTTGCTTCATTTCATTATCCTTTTTTCCTTTTTTTTTTTAATTTTTATAAATCAACTTTGTTTGTTCCCTTCTCTCACACTCTTTTTGTGTGTGTATGGGGGTAGGGGGATACTTTAGTAGCTAATTCAAAAATTTATATCACGATTTTTTCGAAATTGTAGTGTCCCATATTTTCGAGCTAATATTTGAATTAGTCATGTGTGTAACTAAATTTGAATCTAGAAAAATTGCTTGCGGCCAAGTGTTCAAGTCAAGATTTTCATGTTCGATTTTGTTGGAAGTAAAATATCAAACACAAACATTGACTTGGCAGTTTCATGGAAGTTTGTGATAAATTTGCACAAGATCCCACTTTAATCCAATATATCAACAAATGTTAAATTTTATGTGATGAATTGGATATCAAGTCAAAATTCTTTAAATTTAGATTCATCAACCTGAGCTCACTACAAACAGGGGCAGATCTATCCGGTATGTAGGGGGTTCGTTTGAATTTCCTTGATTAAGAAATTACATCGTATATATAAGATCAAATTTGAATATTACGAATACATAATTTATAATGAAACCCTTAAATATAGTTGAAAAGTGTAGCTTAATGGTCCACGGTGTTCTTCTCCTGTTGAGGGTCATAGGTTTGGATCATGCTAACACGTAATTTTTAAAAGAAAAATTACGTAACTAGTTAAAAATTTTAACTTGTTTATTAAAATACAACTACACTTAAAAATATTGTTAAATACAACTATCTTATAATCTAATGGCCAATTAATGGTATTATAATCTAGTTTCTTTATTTTCTCAACAGATTGGAATGCTGTTTTTTTTTTAATAAATAAATAAATAAATAAAATGACTAAGAAAATCTACATGTTTTTTTTTTATTTTTTCATATTCTCTCTCCGTATTTTCAACTTCCTGCTTCTATCTCCTTTGTCTCTATTCCTTTTTTTCCCCAGAAATTCGAATTTTCATTCCTAAACAGACTTCACTGATTCACGTAACAAAATCTTCATTATATTCTTTTTTAAAAATTTTATTTATTTTGGATATATTTTCTTATTCTATTTATATGTATGTGCTTGTTTATTAATTTTTTGATTGTATATGCATATTTTTGTATATCAAGATAAAATAAAGATATGAATATAATTTGTATTTTATTTTTTTGAAAAATAAACTATAAGTTTTTTTAATATATAAATCATAATTCAACTGCAGTTCTCATGTTCACATTATTTTTTATTCTTAAATATATTTGTATTTATGTAATATGTATATTTATTCCCATGTGTTATTTCAAATTTGTATTCATGTTCTTAAAGATTATTGTACTCAATCAAATCTGAATTCC
>DF361223.1:0-32151 GCA_000787875.1 Solanum virginianum | reverse complement strand
GAATTCCAATTTTTTTTCTCATGTACATGCATTTTTTTATTGTATATACATACTTTTGTTTATCAAGATACAATTGTTATTTATATTTTATTTTTAAAAAAATTATATGTTTTTTTATATAAATCATAACTCAACTGCATTTCTCATGCTCTCATCATTTTTTCTTCCTAAATATATTTGTATTCATTTATTATGTGTATGTATTCCCATGTTTCATTTCAAATTTACGTTCTCATTTTTATTCTTAAATAGTTTTGTATTTAATCAAATTTGTATTCCTAATTTCCAGTTTAGATATGTATTTCATTGTTTTTCTTTAAGTATATTTGTATCCATCACTTTTCACAGTTACAAATCATAACCCAACTACAATTTTAGTTGTATATCATTTTCCCTTTTTAAGTATATATGTATCCGATTAATATGTATCTATATTCCCATATACCATTTAAATTTTGTATTTTTATTCCTTCTTAACTATATGTATATTTGATCATGTATGTATTCCTATTTTTCATTTGGGATATGTATTTTCATGTTCTTTCTTAAGTATATTTGTATTTGATCACATATGTATCTACAACTTTTCACAATATATTTGTAGCTTTCCATAATATTGTAGCTTTTCTCAAATTGTATTTGTAAGGCTCCGTATGTTGAAAAGCACAAAATTGCAGGAAAGAGAAAAATTTATATAGTTGCAGGTCAATCTATGAGCCTCATTTACGGCTCGTAGTTTAAACAACGGGTCATGGAGAAGGTTCGAAGATAGGGCAGTAAAGGTGAAAAATTTGGCTAAGTGTAGGGGTGGTTTACGAGAAGGGTTTATAGTCCACAAATTGAACTATGCATTGTACAATATGTTCGTGGAATGGTGGTCCAAGTTGGTGAAAATTGGGTTTCTAAACCTTGGATTATGAACGACAGGATGAGTCATGGACTCATTTACGAGTAATAAAATGTAGTTGTAGTTTATCCCCTAAGGTTGAAATATTTTTTAAGTGTTGGACCATTTTACGAATTGATTGTATGACCCATAAAACCATTTATAAGTCGTAAAATAGAATCGCAGATAGAGATTCAGAGTAATTTCAGGGGTTCCAAATGTTAACAGGACGAAACCCCCATTCTACGATTCATACTCAATTTATGATCCGTAAATAGGACTCGCAGATGGGTCCCAATAAATTTTAATAAAAGGTATTTTGACCCTTTCCCATGCCTTCCCTATATCTAAAACTACATTTTTTGGGATCCCAAACGACCCCTTTCCAGCCTTATACTACTCAAACCCTTTCCATTTCAATTCACTCTCAAATTAACCTAAGTATAGGGCTTCTCAAACACTTCAAGTTCCTCCAAGCTATCAAGTGTAAAGACCTGCAAGGTACAAGGCTAAAGATGCAAAAAAAGTGGAACTGGAAAAGTTGTAGATGTAATGTATGAGCAAAGTTTCATCTCATGGTTCATTCCATGAGTCGTAGACTAGGCTCGTGGATTGGAGGGTACATGAATTAAAATTGACCAAGTGTCGAAGGGGCTTACAAGGGCCCTTTACGATCCATAAAAGGGTCTATGAATAGTAGAAATAGTTCATGGATTGATGTCCAGAGTTGAAGGAATAATAGGTTTCTAAAGTTAGAATTATGAATAACCAGACGGGTCCTAGTTGTGTTTACATATCGCAGTTGGTTTTGTGGTTAGGGTCCTAAAGGCCAAAATACTTACCAAGTATGGGAGGAAACCACGAGGAATTTTAACGACCTATGGATCAGTCTATGAGCCGTAGATTGATCTCGGGGATTGGTCTTTCAGAAACTAGTCTCTAAAGATTGGAAAAAGAGAACTGGGTGACTCAAACCATGACTCTTGGTTTGGTCCACAACTCGTAATTAGGGTTATCAATCGTGATCTAGTAGCTTTAATGAAGGGTATTTTTATCCATTCCACGTATCCTAGACTCAAAACTCCATCGCTTTAGTGTTCTTTAGCCCCCATATCAGACCAAAATGCTCCCAAAACCCTCAAATTCTATCACAAACCAAGCCTAGGGCCTAGACGTCACATGGCGAATGGGGAACTCGAATGGACTCCAAACAAGCCTCTTAACATAACATTACATATCCTTGATCGAGGAAGCAATAAAACAACAATAAAAGATAATAAAAAGGGAATGTGGAGCTAAGGGACATCCTTGATACCCTAGAAACATAACAAGCCAATAGTATAGCATCAATACATCATAAGGTTCCAACAATACCTCTACTACATAGATAGGAGTGGGGGCAAAGACAATCTCTGGGCTCACCCTCATAGTCATATGTTTGCAACATAAAAAGAGTCAATACATAGCATAAATCAAGAGAAGTATGTCCTCGGAGTCGAGGATTCACCAACTTGCTTTGAGAGAAATCGTACTAGCCACGTGGAGGAGGAGGATGATCAAGTGGGGCTTCGGTTCCTACTTGGTAACATCATGTTAGCATAGAGAATGCATTATTATGTTTGAATGTACTAAGTATGTAGGATGCAATGCAACAATAGATAGTGAAACGACCCCAAAAATTGCCTGAAAATATGCCTCGGAAATGCTCGAAATTGTAAATCTCATATATCTCAAAATCCGTGAGTGATATCAAAAATCCAACTTCATATTTTTGTTCAGGGGAAAAAATTGAGTGGGAAATGAGTCTAACCCTGAATTTAGAGCAAAAGAATCACAATTTTAATTTTTCGAGTGAGCAATTTCTAGTGAAGATTCGCACCAGGGGCGCGCCAGTATGTATTTTGTGGCCAGTTTTATTAGTTCGGTCCAAGACTTTTGGATCTTGGGCCTAAGTCTTATCATGCATAAAAATACCTATACTTAGCCATATTTCACCTTCATATCATACAAGACTTTCTCCAAAACCCTCTCTAACACTTAGACAAATATTTCACCTAATTCAAGTGTCCCAAACTCACTTTTGGATCTCAAGAAACTCATTCAAACTTCAAGCTCTCATTTAAATCTAAGTTAACCTTATTTATGTCATTTAAGACCATTGTGGGTCCCGTACATCAAGCCAAGTTCAAAGGAATTTCCGTTGGCTAAGTTTTGCACAAGTACCGATAGGAGGGTCAACTTTAAAGGGGCGTATCTCTTAGCACACAAAATACTAGGTGTCCCATGACTTACCAAATCAAATATCCTATAATTAGCTTTCTAACGCACTTCATTTCACCTTATCTAGAGTTTGGATGAAGAAGTTATGCCCATTTTTGTTGAACTCATATGTGTAGGGGTATATACGAGTTTTTGCCAAATTCCACCTCATTAATAGCATTCCATAAATTTAACCATTTCTATTGGTATTTTGAGAATTCCTATGCTATCTTAACACTTCCTAAAGACCTAACACTATTCCTAATAACACTTTCTAAAGACCTAACTCTATTTCTAAAGATCAAATTCACTCTTTCCAATTGGAATACATAAACACTTCCTAAAGACCTAAACCCTTTCCCAAAGATCAAATACACTCCTCCCAATTGAAATACACTCTCGAATTCTCTCAAGACCCTCCATCAAAACCCAATACAAATTCAAGGAAACTCAAGAGAAAGCTTTGGATTCCAAGACCCACTTCCAAACTTCAAGTCTTTCACAACTCAATTTCAAGAAATTCAAGGTCTAGGGTATGTGGGTTTCATTATGGGTACCTTTCACCCATGAAGTCCAATTTTCCATTTCTATGAAAATTACATGTTTCCAAGTTATGTTGCTTATGGATATTATTCGTTAGAGATTATGATCATATACTATATTGGGAATTTATGAAATTTTGGTTGAAAATACATGATAACTCATTTTTAAGCCTATACCATGAGATGATTTACCTATTATGATTATGCATGTTTTGAGCTTTAGAATCGTGATCTCTCTTTGGATTTGATGAGGGGTTTCACTGTATTTTGCAAGATGTTGTTACCAAGTATTGGTGGGCTATTTTACTTCAATTTTTGTTGCATGATTTCACTCTTGAATTGTATGGTTTTATACTAGCATTACACACCCGTCAAGTGTTTGACAAGATGTTCTGATTATGATTTCTTGAGGAATTGAAGGTCCAATGCATGTCTTATGAGTTGAATGACTATATGATCATGAAAGGAATCTGTATATATATATATATATATTTGGAAATTGACCAAGCCTCACTCGGGGGGTTGTAGGCCCAGGTAATTACCTAGGGGTTTATACCTCGATCGTCTTGCTTGGGAGGTGGTAGGCCTGTGTAACCATGTCAAGGGGTTTGTACCTTGATAACCACGTTGGTGGGTTTCTACTCCATCAACTAAGTTGGGGGTTTATACCTCATCAACCATGTTGGGGAGTTTGTACCTCACCAACCTGATGAGGGGTTCGTACCTCATTCGCCTTTCAAAGGGGGTGGTAGGCCTTAGATATAAACTAATAATGGTCTCTCCCTATACATGTCTTATGTTCTATATAAGCATGATTTACTCTAAGCATCTTCCATGCATGACATATTGGTACATGCTCATCTATTGCCTAATTATGCATTTTGATTATGTTGCCTATCTAATGTTGCATCGCATCCTACATACTTAGTACATTCAAATGTACTAGCGGATACTCTATGTCTATATGATATTATCATATAGGAACCAGTGCTTCTATTAATTCGCCTCCTCGTGGCTAGACGGATTGTTCAAGTTAGATTTTGGTGAGTCCTTATGTCTGGGGACAATATCTATCTTCTTTCAGGCTTATGTTTAGAATATATCTTGTATATTTGGAATACCTAATTTCATAAATATGAGGGTGAGCCCAGTTGCTTGCCTTGGCATTACTAAGTTCTATGTTTATAGGTGTTGTTGGACAAATATGTAAGGATGTTATGAGCTTGACTCTCTTGAACTTTTTATTAAATTAGGGTTTTTCCTTAGTCCCTATGCTCTTATTTCTACTCTTTTATTATGTTTAATTTCTTCTGCGACCAAGGATGTGTAATGATATGTTAAGATGCTTGCGTGGGGTTCCTTCAGATTCCCCTTGCGCTGTGTCACATCTAGACCCTAGTTTGGGTTATGACAGATAGGCAACATAATTGAAATGCATAAGTAGGCAATAGATGAGCATATAGCAATATGGAATGCATGAATGATACTTGAAGTGAACATTCTTATATATAGGGCATATTACATGTGAAGGAAGAGACTGTCATAATAGACTAAGTAAACTTAGTACTTGGAATCCAAGGTAGACCACCCATTAGAAGTGATTGAGGAATCAACCTCTCAATTGATCGATGGATATGATCACCCTCCATTGGAAGTGAAAGAGGTATCAACCCCTCAATTGTTTGATGGCTTTCCACCTCTATCGAAGGTGATTGAGGTATCAACCTCTCAATTGGTTGACGGACATGATCACCCTCCGCTGGAAGTGATTGAGGTATCAACCCATTAATTGGTTGATGACATACCATCCCCATCCGAGGTGATTGAGGCATCACCCCTCAATTGGCTATGGTCAACTCACAACACTATAGATGCGTTTCATGATAACAACTCATATATACATTTCTATAATCATCATCAAGTCACTTAACTCATATACCAAGCATTAGGCCTTCAACAACTGAAAAAACCTTAATTGGACATTTTATCAAACACTTGGTCGGGTGCGAAATGTTAGTGTAAAACCATGCAATTCAAGAGCGAAATCATACAAGAAAAATCAATGCAAAACCACCCACCAACACTTAGTAATACTCTCACGCAATTTACATTAAAACCCCTCATCAAATCTCAAAGTAGATCATAGATCTATAGCTCAAAACAAGTTAAACAATCACGCTTTAATGAAACCCCAATATAGTTCATAGTAAAATTCATAATAAGTAAGACCCATAAGTAATTCAACCTAGAAATATACAATTTATGTAAAAAGGAAGCTTGGACACCATAGGTATAAGGACCCACTAGTTGAAACCCAAATACCTTAGATTTCGAATTCTTGAAAATGAGTTGAGAAACACTTGAAGCTTGGAATGGGGTTTTGAAATCCAAAACTTGTTCTTGAGTTTCCTTGAATTTTAATGGGGGATTTCAAAATGATTTGGGGAAGTCTTAGACAGTCTTAGAGAGAGTATTTTGACAATAAAATGATGAACTTAAGAGTTTGGGAGTTTAAATGAGTATAAAAATGTCAATTTAGAAGATAGAAAGGGTGTGAAAAGACCAAAATAACCATTCCTAAAAAGCTATCAAACGTCTGTTACGGGCCTCGTTACGACCTGTAAATAGTACTATGACCCATAGGACCCCTCTCATAACCCCTGGGTTAATTTTGGAGTTTCTAGAAATTGTTTTGAGCCTGAACTATGACTCATACCTCGACTTACGACCCATAACTATGGTCTCGTAGTGCAACTCTACATTGGCAGTCTTTAGTAAAATGGCCATAACTTTTGACTCCGAACTCTAAAGGAGGGGAAACCAAGTGCGTTGGAAAGCTAACTCAAAGGGATTTCATTTGATATTTCATAGATCTTCCACTTCCAAGTGTGCTAAAAGGTAAGCTCGTTTAAAGTTGTCCCTTGCATAAAACAACACCCAAAACTCAACTCATAGGGAAGTCTTGAACTCGTCTAAGTACTAGAAGTCTCCCATGACCCTAATACACTCCCAACCCAACCAAATGAGGCCTGAAACATGGATACATAAGAGCATAGAGTTACAAGGTGTTACAATATCTCCCCCTTGGGAACATTCATCCCGGAATGTCAATGAAACATACACAAGGAAGGTAATCATGAAGATTTTGGCCCAACATGGATGCAACAAATGCACTTAAACATTATTTTCAATAAGTCTCAACATGAACATCAAAAATCACCATACAATATAAATATGAATGCATGTAATAACGTAAGGGTCGAAACTTAGGACTTGAAAACATATTGGGAAACTTAAATTAGTACCTTAGGCTTAAGTAGAGTGGAAGAGATATGGATATCACTTTAGCATGTCGGTCTCGGCTTCCCATGTGGCACTTTCAATTTGTTGGTTTCTCCAAAGAACCTTGACAAAAGCTACCTCCTTGTTCCTCAACTTCTTCACTTGCCTATCCAAGATATCTACCGGAACCTCCTTATATGTCAAATTGTCTTCAATGACACCCATAACATCTAGAGGCACAATAGTACTAGGATCACCCACACATATCCTTAGCATCGACACATGGAAGACTGGATGTACTATATGCATGTTATTGGGCAACTACAACTCATAGGTCACCTCACCAATCTTTCTCAACATTCTATAGGGACCCATAAATCTAGGGCTCAACTTACCCTTTTTGCCAAACCGGACCACACCCTTCATGTGTAAGACCTTCAAATAGACCCAATCACAAACTTTGAATTCAAGATCCCTTCTCGTCGCATCGTCATAGGACGTTTGTCAACTTTGGGCGGTTTTTAATCTTTCTCTAATCACCCTCAGCTTCTCCATGGCCTCCATAACCAAATCTGTACCTAACAAGGCCATCTCCCCTACCTCAAACCATCCAACTGGGGACCTATAACACCTTCAATAAGGTGCCTCAAAAGGAGCCATACCAATGCTTGAATGATAGCTATTATTATAAGCAAACTCAATCAATGGTAGATGATCATCCCAACTACCCTTAAACTCCAATACACAAGCCCTATGCATATCTTTAAGAATTTGGATAGTTCTTTTGGCTTAGCCATCCATTTGAGGGTGAAAGGCCGTACTAAACTTAACCTTGGTACCAAGACCCCTTTGGAAGGACCTCCAAAAGTGTGAAGTGAATTAAGCACCACGATCTGATATGATAGACAAGCGGGCCCTATACAATCTAACCAACTCGTGAATGTATAACTTAGGATAATCTTCAGCATCATAAGTAGTTTTGATCAGTAGAAAATGAGCCGACTTCGTCATTCTATCAACCACGACTCAAATAGAATCAAAACCCTTTTCTAGTCTTAGGCAATCCAACCACAAAATCCATGTTAATGTCCTCCCACTTCCAGATAAGATCCAAGGCCTTCCATTCTAAATAAGAGGGGTCATGATCTTGCTTTCCTTTTACCTCATCAACCAAGGAAGATTTTGAACCATCAATAACCACAATACCACAATTATCAACCTCTTCCAACCTAACCCCCAATTTAGCCAACCATTGAACCTCTCTAGCCAGCTCCTTGCCCTCATCATCATTAACACTAAGGTAGGCTACCGATAGACACCCTACTCAAAGCATCGACCATAATATTAGCCTTACCGGGACAATAATACACACTCATATCATAATCCTTAAGAAGTTCTAACCACCTTCTTTGCCTAAAGATGAGATCTTTTTGAGTGAGCCCATACCAGAGACTCTTATGATTAGTAAACACATCAATATGCACTCCATACAAATAATGATGCCAAATTTTCAAAGCATACCACGAAGTCCAATTCAAGATCATGAGTAGGATAATTCTTTTCATGCACCTTAATTTGTCTAGAAGCATAGGCTATCACCTTACTATTTTGTATCAAAACAGAACCCACACAAATCCTTGAGGCTTCCCAATACACAACAAACCTTTCCAACCCTTCTGGTAGAGACAAGATAGGAGTGGCGACAAGCTTATCCTTTAAGGTTTGGAAACTCTTTTCACACTCACCTGTCTACACAACCTTAGCCTTCTTTTGGGTCAACTTAGTTATGGGAGAAGCAATAGAAGAGAACCCACTCACAAACCTCCGGTAGTAACCCGCTAAGCCCAAGAAACTTCTAATGTCTGATGGGGTCAATAGTCTAGGCCGATTTCTAATCACATCCATCTTTTTAGGATCTACCTTAATACTATCCCCTGACACTACATGACCTAGAAAGACAACCTCTTTCAACCAAAGTTCACATTTTTCATACTTAGCATACAACTTCTCTTCCCTTAATCTTTTTAGCACTACCCTCAAATGAGCCACATGATCCTCCTCACTATTAGAATAGATCAAAATATCATCAGTGAAAACCACCACAAACAAATCAAGGTAGGGTTTAATGACCCTATTCATAAAATCCATGAAGATAGTCGGTGCATTGGTAAACCCAAAAGACATAACCATAAATTCATAATGCCCATACCTAGTATGGAAAGCTGTCTTGGGAATATTGCACTTCCTCACCTTCACTTGATGACACCCGGATCAAAGATCATTCTTAGATAAGTGACTAGCCCCTTGAAATTGGTCGAACAAATAATCACTCCTTGGTAGATGATACTTATTCTTTATGGTGACCCTATTAAGTTGCTGGTTGTCAATACACATTCTAAGAGACCCATCATTCTTCTTCATAAACAACACCGGTGCACCCTAAGGTGATTGACTAGGTCTAATAAAAACCCTTCTACAACAAATCCCTTAATTGCTCCTTCAACTCCTTTAACTCTGCCGGGGCCATACTGTAAGGGGAATAGAAATGGGTTGAGTATTGGGGAGGAGGTCTATACCTAGTATATTTTCCTTTTGGGAAGAACACCGGGAAGGTCATTAGGAAAGACAACAAGAAACTCATTCACCATCGCAGAAGCAATAAAACAATAATAAGAGATAATAAAAAGGGAATATGGGGCTAAGGGACATCCTTGATACCATAGAAACATAACAAGCCAATAGTATATCATTAATACATCATAAGATTTTGGACTCAATATCCCTAACCCTCACAAGATGATAGAGACACCCCTTAGAGATCCTTTTGGGCTTTAATGCAAGAGATAAACCTACCTTTGACCACCACAATATGACTCTCTTCATGAGATCAAAGAGTTATAGAGATGTGAGAAGTTTTGCTTTCGCTATCGACTGACCGTCCTCTGGGCATGGACGAGCCTCGACTGGGCCAGCATTGATGTAGTCTAAACTTCGACCCTTATTTCTTTCTTCATATTGTAAAGGGGAGCAAAGCCCGTTACGAGTCAATTCTCAATGCGATGCATCCGTGGTCGACACGACAGTCCCATCCTTCTGCTTTCCTTTGTATGAAATGAGGGCCCCCCTATCACTTAAAGGCAGCCTCCTAACCCGCAGAAAAGATAAGAGAGCACTTAGCGAAGAAACGAAAGGGAACGACGGAACGAAGAAGGGAACACTCAAGGATGGGTTCATGTGGGAATTAGAATTTAACCCTACAGGTTCTACAATCAATAGAGGCATAATATGCATGCAACTAATCCATCCCAAAAATAATATCAAAATCCACCTTATCTAACTCAACAAGATCACAAGATAATATTTTATGCAAGATACAAATGGGACAATTTTTATAGACATTTCTAGCAACAATAGATGCACCAATGGGAGTAGACACCTCATAAGACTCATGTAATAATTCGGGTTCAATATGAAACTTTTTGGCAATAAGAGGAGTAACAAAAGAAAGGGTGGAACCCGGGTCTATCAGTGCATATACATCAAAATCAAAGACTTTTAACATACCAGTAATGACATCAGGCACCTCATCTACCTCTTGTCTCCCTTGAAGAGCATAAAATCGATTATGCCTTAGGACACCACTTTGTTGGCCTCCTTTTCCCAAAGGAACCGCATTTGCACCCCGACCTTATGGACGGCCATCTCTACCCATATTGTGATTTCATCGATAATCAATTATTTTGTGGCCTATCTCCTCACAACCAAAACAAGCATTGGTATCCCTCAAGCATAGGCCACCATGACCCCTACGTCACTTTGGACATATAGCATTAGGCCCCACCACCATGACCTTGGACCCTTGGGTAGTCATGACAAATCTTCTATTAGGAGCATGAGAAGGCCCTTGGCCTTGATAAAATTGACTATTATCAGGAGTTTGAAACTTACCATCAAAATTGGCCCTCTTGGCCTCATTACCCCTTCTCTTTCTCAATTTCTCCCCCTCCAATTGTTCGACATAAGTTATCAAGCGAGACAACTCCATGTCAATAACGAACATAGCAGCTCGGCATTCTTCATTTACAAAATCGGATACATCCATCACGTGATCCTCCTCACTATTAGAATAGATCAAAATATCATCAGTGAAAACCACCACAAACAAATCAAGGTAGGGATTTTGAGAGTTGGTTGAACTTGAGGGCATACTCCCTCACACTCATAGATCCTTGCTTCAAATTCATGAACTCTATCATTTTGGCCTCCCTAAGCTCAACAGGAAAGAACCAATTGATGAAAGTCACCTGAACTCCTCCCAAAGAACCACATTGTTGTTCCCCTTCTCCTTCTTCTATTGCGTATACCATATATGGGTCACCCCCTTGAGTTGGTAAGCTACCAACTCTGCCTTCTCTTTTGAACTCCCACCCATGATAGACAATACTTTGTATACCTTATCAATAAACTCTTGAGGGTCTTTATCCACTTTAGATCCATTGAACTCCGGTGGGTTCATCCTTATGAAATCCCTCACCCTAGATGTTAGAGTAAGACCATGAGGGGGTTGGGCCCCTTGGTTGACTTGGTTAGCCATGGCTAGAGCTAGCAAGGTGAGAGCTTCCTAGAGATCTCCATGAGCTGGTCATTCCTCAGGTGTGCAGGCTCTTCTTCCTCTTGTGTAAGGCATGATCTAGCATAGAAAAGAATAATCATTAGGGGGGAACCTTACCTTACCTTCTATAGCATGACATAGAGTAAGAGGAGGGGAAACATTTCCTAAAATGTCTCACAGCCTCTTACCCATAGTTTTGGTGCACAACACAGTCATAAATAAGACTCTAATAAACGTGGTGTTTTGGATGCTGAGGACCATTAACAACCTAGTGCTCTAATACAAAGTATGTCACAGCACAAGCCTAGGGCCTAGATATGACACGACGAATGAGGAACCCAAACGGACCCCAAACAAACCTCTTAACATATCATTATATATCCTTGGTCGCAGAAGCAATAAAACAATAATAAGAGATAATAAAAAGGGAATATGGGGCTAAGGGACATCCTTGATCCCATAGAAACATAACAAGCCAATAGTATATCATTAATACATCATAAGATTCCAATAACACCACCACTACATAGACAGGAGTGGGGGCCAAGATAATCTCCTGACTTACCCTCATAGTTATAATTTTTCAACATAAAAAGAATTAATGCATAGCATAAATCAAGAGAAATATGTCCTCGGAGTTGACGACTCACCAACTTGCTTTGAGAGAAATCGTACTGGCCATGTGGAGAAGGAGGATAATCAAGTGGGGCTTCGGTTCCTACATGGTAACATCATATAGACATAGAGTATGCGTTAGTACATTTGAATGTACTAAGTATATAAGATACAATGCAAGAACAGATTGGCAACATTCGAAATGCATAAGTAGGCATTAGATGAGCATATAGCAATATAACATGCATGAATAATACTTAAAGTACACATGCTTATATATAGAACATATTGCTTGTGAAGGAAGAGACCGTCATCATAGACCAAGCAAACTTAGTACTTGGAATCTAAAGTAGACCAACCCTTAGAAGTGATTGAGGAATCAACCTCATAATTGGTTGATGGACATGACCACCCTCCATTGGAAGTGAATGAGGTATCAACCCCTCAATTGGTTGATGGCTTACCAACTCCAACTGAGGGGATTGACGTATCAACCTCTCAATTAGTTGATGGACATGACCACCTTCCATCAGAAGTGATTGAGGTATCAACCCCTTAATTAGTTGATGACATACCACCCCATCCTAGGTGATAGAGGCCTTACCCCTCAATTAGCTATGGTCAAGTCACAAAACTATAGATGTATTTCATGAAACACCTCATATATGCATTCCTTTCATCATCATTAGGTCACTTAACTCATATGCCGAGAATTAGGCCTTCAATAACTCAAGAAACCTTAATTGGACATTTTATCAAACGCTTGACGGGTGTGAAATGTTAGTGTAAAATCATAAAATTCAAGAGTGAAATCATGCAAGAATAATTAATGTAAAATCACTTACCAATATTTGGTAATACCCTCATGCAATATACATTAAAATCCATCATCAAATCTCAAATAAGATCATAGATCCATAGCTTAAAACATACTTAAACAATTACACTTTAATGAAACCCCAATATAATTCATAGTCAAATTCATAATTAGTAAGACCCATAAGTAATTCAACCTAGAAATATGCAATATATGTAAAAATAAAGCTTGGGCACCATAGGTGAAAGGACCCAATTGTTGAAATCTACATACCTTAGATTTTGAATTCTTGAAAATGAGTTGAGAAAGACTTGGAGCTTGGAATGACGTTTTGAAATCCAAAACTTGTTCTTGAGTTTCCTTGAATTTGAAAATGATTTGGAGAATTCTTATAGGGTTTTAGAGAGTAGTTTGGTAATAAAATGATGAACTTAAGAGTTTGAGACCTTAAATAAGTATAAATATGTCAATCTAGAGCTTAGAAAAGGTGAGAAAAGACCAAAAATAACCTTTCCTAAAAAGCTATCAAACATCTGTTACGGGCCCCTTTACGACCCATAAACAGTACTATGACCCATAGGACCCCTCTCGTAACCCTTGGGTTCAATTTTAGAGTTTTTGGAAATTGATACAAGCCTGAACTATGACTCGTACCCTAATTCTCGACCCATAATAGTGGTCTCATAGTGCAACTCTGCACTAGTAGTCTTCAGTAAAATAACCATAACTTTTGACTCCGAACTCTAAAAGAGGTGAAACCAAGTGCGTCAGAAAGCTCACTCAAAGGGCATTAATTGGATATGTCATGGGTTGTCCAGTTCCAAGTTTTCTAAAATGTATGCTCATTTAAAATTGACCCTTGTATAAACCAACACCCAAAACTCAACTCATAGGGAATTCTTGAACTCGTCTATGTACTAGAAATCTCCCATGACCCTAATACACTCCCAACCTAACCAAATAAGGCTTGAAACATGGATACATAAGAGCATGGAGTTGTGAGGTGTCATAAATTCACTCCATTCTCATTCTCTGAAATTTCTCTATGGAAAAGATGCATTCAAGGAAAGGTTAGGGTTTGCTTACAAGGATTTCCTTCTTCAACTTCTCTAAGCATTTCCTTAAGGTCATTCAGAGGTATGTGAGTTTGATTTGTTGGTACTCTCCATCTACAATGTTCCCTATTAAATCATTTTTATATTTTCTTTAAGTTCTTAAAAATGTTGAGTTATATGACCATGCATTTTTTGACATTTTTATGACATATTTACATGTGTTTTAATATTAATGATGATATATGATGATATCCCATGAGATATCATGATTTCAAGTTTATAGTCATGACTTCCTAACTTAGGGTTTACCAAAGATGTATGGGCTGCCTAATCGTAGAATTAAAGTTTTACATTTATCCATGTTCATACATTATTTCATTGAATCAAGTGATTTTAAGTCAATGCATAGGCCTACCAAGTTATGATGAATTCAATGATGTTAATAATACGGGCATAAAGAAAGTTTTAAAGTTAATACTCTTGTTAAAAATATAAGCATGTTGAAATTACCCTTAAGAGATATTAAAATAGACCCTCAATGTGAAAGGCCAATCCTCACTTAGATGGTTTTCGAGTTTCGAGCTACTACTATGAAATTATTACTTATGACTGCAAGTTACGTTACATGACTATGTAGATGCTTTATAGTATTCCATGAGATTGACTTAGCACCAAATAAGGCATTAAGGTGGGTTCGATAAGGGTACCCTACTAGCAACCCCCTTTCCCCAATTAACTATACGGCACCACAGGAGCTCTTGTAAGCTAGGCTAGTGGATCCACATAGGCATATGTTAAGGAAAGATACATGCTTAATTAATGAGTTCCACCCGGTAAGTGGTCTCCCATACTTGCATAGGTGGTTATATTGGAATCCATGTAATAGCTCACATGGTCTTATATGTCGGTTATGGTCTTTTCCCACAAAGTGTAAGATTTAATATCTTCATTCCATCACCTGTGGTTCATATGATGCATTAATTTTACTTCATATTAAGCTTTATTCCTTATTCATGCTTAAGCATATTTGTATGATATCATTACAATTTCACGCATAGAGACTTCTAAATTTTATAAGTGATGATATTACAATTTCATGTTTGCATCTCATCTCACATACATAGTATATTCCAATGTACTAATATATATTTCTGCCTACATGATTTCACCATGTAGGGATTGATGCTCCAATTCTTTCACGGACATATGGCTAGCTTTTGACTACCAAGACTGATGATTCAGTAAGGTCCACATCACGACACTCATTCTAGCCAAAGTGAAATGCCAGGTAAGTAAATATTCACAACAAAGTAAAAATTCGTGAAGGCAAGTCCATGACCAGTCCGCGTCGCGGACTTGTTTCACCCAAGGTCATTTATGTAAAATTTACCTTACCCTACTCCTATTTTTCACCCTTTTCAAACACACCCCACCAAAGGTTTCCCAAATTACGTGACCCACCTCCCCAAATCCCTAATTTTCTCTCAATTCTATTCTATTTACGTAACACTAACACCAATTTTAACACCAAATCTGTGCAGCTCTTTGGCTTCAAGGTTGATTTCATGGGATTTTTCCTAGTCTACACATAACATATGTTTTTCTTCACTCCCTCTCTTAAGGAACCCAAAAATCATTCCCTTTTTGTGTTGGTTTTCTCTTTTAAGCAAGAATCTTAATTCCTAACTTGATTTGGTATGATTCTTGACATGGGTACTTCTTTGTGCTTGTTGGAAGTGAATATTGTTGTTAATTTGTTTGAGTACCTATGTAGTGAAACCCCAGCCAAATGCTTTCTTGATGACTTGGTGGAAATTGATGGTTGTTGGTCCTTTGTTTGTCACATTCCTTTCAATTCTATAATTATTCATGAATTTTTGGGGACATTAACACTCACTTGATGTGTATTATGATGAATTGTTGGAAATTATGTATGCCATGGCAATTAGGGCTACAATGTGGGACGTTGTGTTTGAATTGGGGTGCGTTCCTATGATGTCTATGCTGATATTCCCTATTTTGGGATGTAATGGGTGAATGTGTTATATTTTTTTGGATTGTGATTAATAATGGGTGATTGATTTTTCCTTGTTCATGTGATGATGGGGATATGCTGTCACGGCCTAAGCCTAGGGCGTAGATGTGGCACGACGAATTGAAAACCCAAAGTGTAAGGACTCGAATTTTGTGAGACTTTATTGGTACTTAGATCAAGATTTCAGAGTTATGTGAGCCATGGGAATTTCTCGGAAGCTTGGTGGCCCTTGGAAAACACCCCAGCCTTTTAGCCCAAAAATTGGCTAAGACTGGCACCACATGGACCCTAGATGGGTCCTGTAGCACTCTACGAGTCGTCAAGATGTGCTGTTGTGAAGTTCTCATCCCAAAATAATTTTCTGTGTGTGAAATCACCATCTCAGAACTTGGTGCATTCATGCGGATGCCCAAATTACCCTGAAGCCTCTCATAGACTATTTCACCTTTAATGAAATCACCCTTAGACTGAGGAATTTTCTGAGGACCCTCTCACGAGACCTCAGACGAGTTGTGTGGCTTCACATGATCCATGAGGCTCTTTAATGGGACCCCTAAATCAGTTTATACTCCATTACTATTCATTCTTATTCTAAAACTTAGCTTCTTATTCACTCGCTCAAAAACTTTTCGAATACTTTTTTCAAAGCTCTAATAAGATGATTCCCATGGAACTTTTAAGCTCAAGCTAAATTAACTTTCAATCATTCAATCCAATTTGGTTTAGGGTCATCATGGGTCTCCCATATCTAGTTAAGATCAAAATCATTTAGTTGGCTAAGTTTTTCATATAAATCGGTAGAAGGGTCAAATTTAAATAGTGATATCTCCTCGGACAAATTGAATTGTGTGGCCTATAACCTACCAAATCAAAGATCCTTGTATTGGCTTTCTAACTCATCCAGTTTCACCTAATTCTAAATTCATATCTAGAAGTTATGCTCATTTTTGTAAAGCCCGTCCATGCTGTTCTCTCTCTATTTCGGCTAAAGAGATCTCCACGCGATCTCTGCACGATCCGAGATTCTTCGCATGGATCATGGAGCTTCTTCATGGGACACCTAGAAACATTTTGAAGCTCATTTCTTTAATGGCTTTCCCGTAATTTTGGCTACTTCTAAAGGATATTTTCTTACGGGGGGCTTGACTCAAGGGGTACTTATATAAAGTCTTAGTCTCTAAACTATGTGCCACCATATGTTATACATGATCTCTTTTTTTCTTACTTTCAAACCTATCCTAAACCCTGAAAAGACCTATACTCCACTATTCTTATTCAAATTCATTCCTCACCCTTAGAATATTCAAATTCTCTCATCTAAAAAACTCCTCTTAAGTGAGTCATTAGAGGATTAGCTTGGAATTCAAGGAAGTGTCTTAATTTCTTCTTGAATCTACTAAATTAGCTATGATATGTGGGATTAATTCATGCTCCCTTTCAACCATGAAGACCCAAAAGTCTTTTACTCCTTGATTTTATGAAATTGAGCTTACTTTAAATATGAGCCTTTTATATTATTGTTTATTTGATTCAATAGAGATATGTGCTATCATTAATTGTTATTTTAAAAGTAATTTAAGCCCTAATATATTGAATTACGTGAATATTATGAAGACTTGAATATGCATTACCCCTGTAAAGTTTGATTTAAGCATGAGTAATCTAAATTGTGATTTAAATATGGATTTACTTATGAATTTACTTGATTTTCATATTATATTGTTGATTTAAGTTTGAATATCTATTGCCCATGCTATCTTCATATCATTCATGAAAAATGCATACATGAGTATTGGTTTTGATGAGGATTATGAAACGCCCCAAAATTCGTTTCAGAAATGGCCATAATCTTAATTTTCATGTATCTCAAAATTCGTGTGTGATATCAAAAATTCGACTTCATATTCTCGATCAGGAGGCAAAAGTGCATGAGAAATAGGTATAACCTGGATTTTAGAGGACCCATAGCAAAAATAATTTTTGCTAATTTCTGAAATCCAGAGAGCAGCCGCTCCCTTACCGCGACGTGCCAGGGGTGCGGAGTAGTGTAAAATCTTCCTCGCATTTGGTCCACGTCACAGATGAGTACAAAAAATTCCTTAGTTTATCTTATATGCCCAAGGGCATTGGGGTCATAACCCCATGCTCTCTAAAACTTGAAATCACCTATACTTAGCCATTTTTTTAAACTCTATATCACTCAAAACCCTTACAAAAACCTCTCCAAGACTTAACCAAATATCTCATACCAAATTCAAGGATTTCTAGCTTAACTTTGGAACTCTAGGATTCACTTCAAAATCTAAGTTTCTTCAAGGTCAACTCAAGAAAACCCAAGTTTGAGGTATATGGGTCTTCATCCATGGGTTCTTTCACCCATGGAGCCCAATCTTCCCTTTTATGAAAATTGCATGCTTTCAAGTTATATTATCTATGGTATCTCTTATTATGGATTTTCAATCGAAATTATATTGAGGTTTTATGAAATTTTGATTATGCATGACTATCTATTTCAAGCTTATACCATGAATTATTTTTTGTTGATTGAGACTATACATGTTTTGAGCTACGAAACTATGATATATTATGAGTTTTGATGATAGATTTCAAGGTACCCTACATGAGGGGTTAACTACATTTTGGTGGGTTGATTTGCATTGAGTTTACTCATATTATTTCACTCTTAAATTTTATGATTTTTAATAAGTATTACGAACCCACCATGTGTTTGATAAAATGACATGACAAGCATTCTCAAGTTAGTGATAATCTATTGCATGATTTACAAGTCAAGTGACTATATGATGATTAAAGGCTTTCAAGTATGTATTGAATTCATGAAAAGCACCTATGATTCTACAAGTATCAAGTTAAGCCCTATTTCAAGATTTATACCTCTTGTGCGCCATTCATGTTAAAGCAAGGGATCATGTATGATTGTTATCTATTCTCATGTTCAAGTTAAGCTCACTATTAGAGGTCAAGCATGGTTATGAACTATTCAAGTCATGTTATCATGTCTCTTACAAGTTATTCATGTTATGACTAAAGTATGACTATTTTAAGTATTCCGTGGGATTAGTCTTAGCACCGATTGAGGCTTAAGATAGGGGCTCGACTCAAGGGGCCCTTATATAAAGTCTTAGTCTCTAGACTATGTGCCACCATATGTTATACATGATCTCTTTTATGGCTTTCTAGTACATCCATCTAGTTATACCACACCTTGTCGAGGGGGTGACATGCCTTATCACCTTGACAAGGGGGTGACATACCTTGGATTATTCATTGTATGGCTACTATGGCAAGTAGACCACACCTTGACGAGGGGATGACATGCCTCAGATTATTCATTGTATGGCTACCATGGCAAGTAAACCACACCTTGTCAAGGGGGTGACATACCTTGGATTCCAAGTAGTAGCTCAGTTGATCTATGTCGGTTAAGGTATCTTCCTACATATGTATAATGTACTATGCAAGTTGAATATTTTACAAGCATGTTTTACTACAAGCATAGATCATGCATGCCATGTTGAGATTTTATATATCCATTGCCTATGATTATGCGTTTTGACTATATTGGCTTATATCTTGTTGCATTGCATCCCGCATACGTTGTACATTCAAGCATACTAACGCATGCTCTATGCCTAGCTAATATTACCATGTAGGTACCGGGGTACCTTTTGATCAACCTCCATGTGGCTAGTTGATACTTTGGAGATAAGCTTTGGTGAGTCCTCAAGTCCGAGAAAACTATCTTCATTACACTTGCTATTTTGAGACTTTATTATGCTAAACACTTGTTATTATGAGAGTGAGCTAGGAAAGTTTCTTGTCCCCTACTTTATTCCATGTTAGAGGTTGAAACGCCCCAAAAACGCCCCAGAAATGTGCCTCAAAAATGCCTATAATCATAATTTCCACATATCTCAAAATCCGTGCGTGATATCAATAATCCAACTTCATATTCTTGATTAGGGAGAAAAATTGAGTAAGAAATGGGTTTAACCCCAATTTTATAAGACCCGTAGCAAAAATTAATTTTTCACAAAATTTTTGGAGACAGAGGCTATCCGCAGTGGCTCCGTGATGTGGACCTGTCGCGAAGTAGTGTTGTCACTTCTTTATTTTTCTATTTTGGCATAAGGCAGTGGGGTCTTTTCCCCATGCCCATTTATACATAAAAACACCTATGCTTAGCCATTTTTCTATCATCTATAGGTATCTCTTATTATGGATTTTGATTATAAATTATGTTGGGCTCTTATGAAATATTGATTGAATATGCATGTTTATCTATTTTAAGCTTATATTATGAATTAGTTTTGTCTATTGAGACTATGCATGTTTTGAGCTATGAAACTATGATCTATTACGAGATTTGATGATGGATCTCAAGGTATCTTACATGAGGGTTTTACTATGTGTTTGTCATGACCTAGACCTAGGGCCTAAATGTGACACGGTGAATAGGGAATCCGAAGGGACCCCAAACAAGCCTGATAGCAAATTATTACACATCCTTGGTCGCACAAGCAAGTAAACAACAATAAGAGAACATAAAATAAGGATAAAGGGGCTAAGGGAGTCTTTCATAGCTTTAAAACATATAAGAGTTAAGAGAGTCAAAGATAAAAGCATCATTATATAACTTGTTCAACAATACCTCTAACATAGACTTGAACGGGGATACACTTTTTGAGCTCACCCTCATAGTATAAAGAGTTCATTATCAAGAAATGACAAAGGCAAGATTAACATAGCTAATGTCCCAGAACTTTAAGGACTCACCAATAACTTATCTTCAAGATGACAACTAGCCACGGGGAGGATGATTGAGTGGAGCGCCGATTCTTATATGGTGACATCATGTAGGAATAAAGTATGCCTTAGTACATTTGAATGTATTAAGTATGTCGGATGCAATATAACAAGATATAGACAACATAATCAAAATGCATAATTAGGCACCAGATGAACATATAGCAATATGGCATGCTTGAATGATACTTGAAGTAAATATGCTTATATAGAACATATGACATGTGTAGTAAGATACTATCATTATAGAATCCAAGGCCTACCACCCCCTTGGAAAGACAATTGAGGTATCAACCCCTCAATTGGTTGATGGTTGTCACACCCTACCATCTATGGGGATTGAAGTATCAACCCCTCAATTGGTGGATGGTTGTCACACCCTACTATCCATGGTGATTGAGCTATCAATCCCTTAATTTGTTAATATTTTTCACACCCTACCATCCATGGTGATTGAGGTATCAACCCGTGAATTAGTTGATAGTTGTCACACCTTACCATCGATAGTGATTGAGGCATAACAACCTGTAATGCTAGTTCAAAATCATACAATTCAAGAGTAAAATCATGTGAGAAAACCTAATGTAAATCAACCCACCAATACTTGGTAACACCCTCATGCAAGATACATTAAAATACCACATCAAATCTCATCATAGAACATAGATTCATTGCTTCAAATATGCTTAAACAGTCCACATTTCATGAATCCCAAACAAAGTTTATAATCAAATTCATAGTAAGAATTACTCATAAATAAATCAACTTGAAAACATGCAATTTACATAAAAAGAAAGGTTAGGCATCATGAGTGAATGTGCATCATGAGTGAAAGGACCTAATAGTTGAAACCCATATACCTCAACTTTGGAGATTCCCTTGATGAAAATTGGAATGAGAACTTGAAGTTTGGAAGAATTTCTTAAATTCCGAAATGCGTTTGGGACACTTGAATTTGGGTGAAATATTTGGCTAAGTATTAGAGAGGGTTTTGGGAAATATCTTGAATGATATGGGGTTAAAAAATGACTAACTATAGGTATTTTTACGCATGGAAAGACTTAGGCCTAAGAATAAAAAAGCCTTGGACCGAAATAATAAAACTAACAAAATAATATATGGGTCGGCGCCCTAGCCGTATCACACCAGGAGCGCGGATCAATTGGCAAATTGCAAATTTTGAAAAATTAAATTTTGATGCGGTTGATCTAAAGTCGGGGTTAGACCCATCTCCCACTCAATATTTTCCCCTGATCATAAATATGAAGTCCAATTTTTGATATCATGTATAAAATTTGAGATATATGGAAATTATACTTATGGGCATTTTCGAGGCATATTTTCGGGTACTTTTGGGGTCGTTTCATTACCTCCCCCTTGAGAACATTCATCCCCAAATGTCAAAGAAATGTATATGAGAGAAATAATTAAGATGAGTTCAGCCCAACACATGAATGCAACAATGCACTTAAACATCATTTCAAAATCTCAACATAAGTGCCAAAGTCACCATGAACTGGTCAACATAAACATGAATGCATACAATGACATAAGGACTGAAACATAAGACTTGAAATCACACAGCGGAGTTGAATTAATACCTTAGGCTTGAGTAGAATGGAAATGATAGGGATATCACTTTTGCATGTCTGCCTCGGCTTCCCATGTAGCACTCTCAACTTATTGCTTCCTCCAAAGACCCTTAACAGAAGCTACATCCTTGTTCCTTAATCTCTTCACTTGTCTATCTAGAATTTCTACTGGAATCTTTTCATAAGTCAAATTATCTTTATCAACACCCACAACATCAAGAGGCATAATGACACTTAGGCAACCCACACACTTCCTCAACATGGACACATGAAAGACCGAATGATCCATATTCATATCATTGGGCAACTCCAACTCATAAGGGGGAGATGGTGCCCTTAGGTACCAAGGTAGATTGTGTGTGCCTTATGTTGGTGACTTGAGAAAGAAGATTTTAGATGAGGCTCATAATTCTTCCAACTCTATTCACCCTGGTTCTACAAAAATGTATAAAGATTTGAGGGAAATGTTTTGGTGGGGTGGTATGAAGAGACATATTGCTAAGTTTGTATCCGATTGCCATAATTACCAATAAGTCAAAGCCAAACATCAAAGGTCGGGTTGCCTAGAATATGGATTTTGTGGTTGGGTTGTCCAAGACTATAAAGCATTTTAACTCCATTTGGATTATGGTTGATAGAATAACAAAGTTGACTCATTTCCTACCGGTTAAGATTACTTAGGGTGCCGAAGATTATGCTAAGTTGTACATTCTTGAATTGGATAGATTGCATGGGTTTCCCTTATCTATCATATCAGTTCGTGGTACTCAATCCACTTCTCACCTTAGGAGGTCCTTCCAAAGAGGTCTTGGTACCAAAGTAAAGCTTAGTATGACCTTTCACCCTCAGATGGATGGCCAAGATGAAAGGACTATCCAAACTCTTGAGGATATGCTTATAGCTTATGTATTGGAGTTTAAGGGTAGTTGGGATAACCATCTTCCATTGATTGATTTTGCTTATAATAATAGCTATCGTGCAAGCATTGGTATAGCTCCTTTTGTGGCCCTTTATGGTAGATATTGTAGATCACCGGTTGGATCATTTGAAGTGGGAGAGATAGATTTGTTGTTTCAGGATTTAGTTATGGAGGCCTTAGAGAAAGTGAGGTTGATAAGCGAGAGGCAGAAAATAGCCAAAAGTCATCAAAAGTCCTATGCCGATGTAAGGAGAAGGGATCTTGAATTTAAGGTCAGTGATTGGGTCTATTTGAAGGTTTCACCCATGAAGGGTGTGGTTCATTTTGGTAAAAAAGGTAAATTGAGTACAATATTAGTAGGTCCTTATAGGGTGTTGAGGAAGATTGTTAAGGTGGCGTATGAATTGGAATTGCCTAGTGAAATAGACTTGGTTCATCCAGTCTTCCATGTGTCTTTGTTGAGGAAGTGTATGGGCGACCCAAATGCTATTGTGCCATTGGATGTTGTGGGTGTTGCTAAAGACAACTTGACTTATGAAGAGGTTCTGGTAGAAATTTTGGATAGACAAGTGAAGAGGTTGAGGAACAAGGATGTAGCTTCCGTTAAGGTCATTTGGAGAAACCTACTAGTTAAGAGTGCTACATGGGAAGCCGAGGCGGACATGCAAAAGCGATATCCCCATCTCTTCCATTCTATCAAGGCTAAGGTATTAATTCAAGTTGCCTATGTGATTTCAAGTCTTGTGTTTCAGCCCTTATGTCATTGTATGCATTCATGTTTATGTTGAGAAGTTCATGGTAATTTCGACACTTATGTTGAGATTTTGAAATGATGTTTAAGTGCATTGTTGCATTCATGTGTTGGGCTGAATTCATCTTGGTTATTTATCTCATACATGTTTCTTTGACATTCAAGGACGGTTGTTCCCAAGGAGGATATATTGAAACGACCCCAAAAGTGCCTGAAAATGTGCCTTGAAAAAGCCTATAATCGTAATTTCCAGATATCTCAGAATTCGGGTGTGATATTGAAAATCTGACTTCATATTTATGATTAGGGAGAAAAATAGAGTGAGAGATGAGTCTAACCCCGATTTTAGAGCAACCATATCAAAATTTGATTTTTCAAAATTTGCAATTTCCAGAATCGACACGCACCCCTGGCACGATGCGAACAACGCGCAGACCCATATATTATTTTGCCAGTTTTGTTATTTCTATCCAAGGCTTTGGGTCATGGGCCTAAGCCTTTCCATGCGTAAAAACACCTATACTTAGTCATATTTTAACTCTATATTATTCAAGACATTCCCCAAAACCCTCTTTAACAACTAGCCATATATTTCACCAAAATTCAAGTGTCCCAATTTCATTCCGAATCTAAGAATTTTATTCAAGCTTCAAGTTCTCATTCTAATCTTCATCAAGGGAATCTCCACTGTTGAGGTATATGGGTTTCAACCATTGGGTCCTTTCACCCATGGTGCCTAACCTTTCTTTTTATACAAAATACACATTGTCAAGTTTACTTACTCATGGGTACTCTTACCATGAATTTGATTATAAACTATGTTGAGATTTCATGAAATATGGACTATTTAAGCATATTTTAAGCTATGAATCTATTTTCTATGATGAGATTTGATGAAGGATTTTAATGTATCTTGCGCGAGGGTGTTACCAAGTGTTGGTGGATTGATTTACATTAAGTTTTCACACATGATTTCACTCTTGAATTGCATGATTTTGAACTAGGATTACACACTGGCCAAGTGTTTGATAAAATGTCTAGTTTAGCGTTCTTGAGCTATTGATGATCTATTGTATGACCCATGAGTCAAGTGACTTTATGATAATGAAAGGAATGTATTTAAGTGTTGACTTCATGTAAAATATCTATAGTGTTGCAAGTTGACCACATCTTGTTGAGGGGGTGCTATGCCTCAATCACCATGAATAGTAGGGTGTAAAAACTATCAACTAATTAAAGGGTTGATACCTCAATTACCATATATGATAGTATATGACAACCATCAACCAATTGAGGGATTGATACCTCAATCACCATGGATGGTAGGGTGTGACAATCATCAACCAATTGAGGGGTTGATACTTCAATCACCATGGATGGTAGGGTGTGACAACCATCTACCAATTGAGGGGTTGATACCCTAATTGCCTTTCCAATAGGGTGTTAGGACTTGGATTCTATAATGATGGTCCCTTACTACATATGTAATATGTTCTATATAAGCATGTTTACTTCAAGTATCATTTATGGTTGCCATATTGCTATATGCTCATCTATTGCCTAATGATACATTTCGATTGTGTTGCCTATCTCTCGTTGCATTGCATCCTACATAGTTAGTACATTCAAACATACTAACATATACTCTATGCCTACATGATGTTACCATGTAGGAACCAAAGCTCCACTCGATCATCCTCCCTGTGGCTAGTTGGTCATCTTGAAGATAAGCTGTTGGTGAGTCCTCAATGTTCGGGGACGTGAGCTATGCTATTCCTGCCTTTGTCATTTGTTGATGTTGAACTCTTTATTCTATGAGAGTGAGCCTAGAAAGTGTATTGGCCCCTGCTAAAGTCTATGTTAGAGCTTTTGTTGGACAAGTTATGTAATGATACTTTAAGCTTTGACTCTCTCGACTCTATTATGTTTTAAAGCTATGAAAGACTCCTTTAGCCCCTTTATCCTTATTTTATGTTCTCTTGTGGTTGTTTACTTGCTTTCGTGACAAAGGTTGTGTAATGATTTTCTAAGACGCTTGTTTAGGGTCCCTTCAGGTTCCCCATTCGCCATGTCACATGTAGGCCCTCGGTCCAGGTTGTGACACTCTCTCTCACCAAAGCCTTCAATTCTAGCAAGGTTGGGTCTAGATCTTCCTTTTCCTTTACCTCCTTAATCAATGAAGATTTGGAACCATCTACCACCATTACTCCACCATTATCAACTTCCTCCAACCTAACTCCTAATCCAACCAACCAATGAACTTCTCTAGCCACCTCTTTGCCCTCATCATCAATGTGTGCAAGGCTACCCATAGACACACTACGCAAAGCATTGGCCACAACATTAGCCTTACCAGGGTGATAATGCACACTCATATCATAATCCTTAAGAAGCTCTAACCTCCTTCGTTGTCTCAAATTAAGATCGGTGAACACATTGGAGACTCTTATGATCAGTGAACATATCAACATGAACCCCATACAAGTAATGATGCCAAATTTTCAAAGCAAATACCATCGCGATCAATTCAAGATCATAGGTAGGATAATTCTTTTCATACACCTTAAGTTGTCTAGAGGCATAAGCTATCACCTTACCATTTTGCATCAAAATTCAACCCAAACAAATTTGTGAGGCATCACAATACACAACAAACCCTTTTAACCCTTCTGATAGAGACAAGATAGGAGTGGAGACAAGTTTATCTTTCAAGGTTTGGAAACTCTTTTCACACTCATCGCTACAAAAAAACAATACACAACAAACCCTTCTAACCCTTTCGGTAGAGATAAGATAAGAGCGGAGACAAACTTATCTTTCAAAGTTTGGAAACTCTTTCCACACTCATTGGTCCACAAAAATTTTGACTTCTTTTGGGTCAACTTAGTCATAGGAGAAGCAATAGAAGAGAACCCATTCATAAACCTCCGGTAATAACCCGCTAATCCAAAGAAGCTTCTAATATCCGACAGATTCAAAGGTCTAGGCTAATTACTAATTACCTCCATCTTCTTAGGATCCGCCATAATACCATCACCCAACACCACATGACCTAGAAAGGCAACCTCTTTCAATCAATACTCACATTTTTCATATTTGGCATAAAACTTGTCCTCCCTCAAGATTTTTAACACCACCCTCAAGTGATCCATGTGCTCCTCCTCACTATGGGAATAGATCACAACTTATTTTCCCTTAATATTTGTAGCACTACCCTCAAATAGGCCACATGCTCCTCCTCACTATGGGAATAGATCAACATATCATTAATGAAGACCACCACAAACAAATTAAGGTAGGGTTTGAAGCCCCTATTCATAAGATCCATGAAGATAGCCGGTGCATTGATCAACCCAAAAGACATAACCACGGGTTCATAGTGCCTATACCTAGTTCAAAAGACCATCTTGGGAATGTCACGCTCCCTCACCTTTACTCGGTGATACTCAGATCGTGGATCAATCTTAGAGAAGTGATTAGCCTCTTGAAGTTGGTCAAAAAAATCTTCAATCCTTGGTAGAGGGTACTTATTCTTGGTTGTGACTCTATTAAGCTGCCGGTAATCAATACACATTTTAATCGAACCATCTTTCTTCTTTACAAATAACACCAGTGCACCCCAAGGTGATTGGCTAGGCCTAATAAGACCCTTCTCCAAAAATCCCTGAATTGCTCTTTCAACTCTGCTGGGGCCACACGATAAGGGGAAATAGAAATGGGTTGAGTATCGGGAAGAAGATCTATATCAGAATCTATTTTCCTTTCGAGAGGGACATGGGGAAGCTTATTAGGAAAGATATCAAGGAACTCATTAACCACCGGAATCGACTCTGTGGTAAGGGCCTTGGACTCAACATCCTTAACCCTCACAAAATGATAGAGATACCCCTTAGAAATCAACTTATAGGCTTTAATGCAAGAAATGAATCTACCCTTGACCACAAGATCATGAATCTCCTACTCAAGAATAGATACCCCTTAGAGATCAACTTAGGGGCTTTAATGCAAGAGATGAATCTACCCTTTACCACCACATCATGACTCTACCACTCAAGAACGGGTTTATTTGGGAATTGGAATTTGACCCTATGGGTTCTACAATCAATAGAGGCATAATATGCATTCAACTAATCTATCCCAAGAATGACATCAAAATCTACCATATCCAACTGAACATAATCACATAATAATATTTTATACAAAATGAAAATGGGACAATTACTATAGACCCTTGTAGCAGCAATGGATGCACCAACGAGAGTTGACACCTCATATGGCTCACACAATAATTTAGGTTTAACATGAAATGTTTTGGCAACAAAAGGAGTAACGAAAGAAAGTGTGGCACCCGAATCTATCAATGCATACAAGACTTCTAACATATCAGTGAAAACATCGGGCACCTCATCTACCCTTTGCCTCCTTTGAAGAGCATAGAACCGATTGTGCCTTGGGGCACCACCTTGTTGGCCTCCTCTTCCCAAAGGAACCATATTTGCACCCCGCCTTATGGACGCCCATCTCTACCCTTGTTGTGAGTACGAGGACAATCAATCTTCTTGTGACCCACTTCTGCAAAATTATAGCAAGCATTAGTGTCCCTCAAACATAGGCCGTTATGGGCTCTACCACATTTTGGGCACATAACATTAGGTACCACATCACTACCTGCTTGGGGCCTTAGGTTGTCATTAGCATACCTCTTATCAGGAGCATTTGAAGATCCTTGGCCTTGATGAAACCAACCAACCTTGGGACTTTGAAACCTTTCATCAAAATGGGCCCTCTTAGCCTCACCACTTCTTCTTTTTCTCAACGTTTCCCCCTCCAATTGTTCGGCATAAGTCATGAGGTGGGAAAAGTCCATATCACTAATCAACATAGCGGTATAACACTCCTCATTCGCCAAGTCGAATTCACCCATCACAAACTTGTTCATTCTAGAACTTGGCTCAGCCACCAATTGTAGAGCATATTTAGAGAGTTGGTTAAACTTAAGGGCATATTCCATCCTTGCTTCAAATTCATAAAATCTATCATTTGTCCTTCCTTAGCTCAAGAGGGAAGAGCCGATTGAGAAATGTCTCCTGAAACTCCTCCCAAAGGATCATATTATTGTTCCCCTTCTCCTCCTTCCATTGAGTAAACCATATTTGGGCCACCCCCTTGAGTTGGTAGACCGCCAACTCCACTTTCTCCTCCCATCTAACACCCATGATAGATAACACTTTGTATACCTCATCAATAAATTCTTGAGGGTCCTTATCGACTTTAGACCCATGGAACTCTGGCAGGTTCATCCTAATAAAATCCCTTACCCTACATACTAGAGTAGAAGCATGAGGGGCTTGGGCCCCTTGATTGATTTGATTAGTCATAGCTTGAGCTAGCATAGCAATAGCATTCTGGAACTCCTCTTGACCCAATTGTTCTTCAAGTGTACAAACTTTTCTTCCTCTTGGGATAGGCATGATCTAGAATAGCAAAGAACATTTATTAGGGGAAAGCCTTACCTCAACTTCTATAGCATGACATGGATCAATACGAAGGGAAACATTTCCTAAAATTCCTCATAGTCTCTTACTCATAGTTGTGATGCACCTCACAATCATGAATAAGACTCTAATCAACATGATGTGTTAGATGCTGAGGACCATTGACAACCTAGTGTTCTGATACCAAGTTTGTCATGACCCGAACCTAGGGCCTAGACATGACACGATGAATGGGGAACCCAGAGGGACACTAAATAAGCCTCTTAGCAAATCATTACACATCCTTGGTCATGAAGCAAGTAAACAACAACAAGAGAACATAAAATAAGGATAAAGGAGCTAAGAAAGTCTTTCATAGCTTTAAAACATACAAGAGTCGAGAGAGTCAAAGCTCAAAGCATCATTAAATAAATTATCCAACAATACTTGTAACATAGACTTGAGCGGGGGCCAAGACACTTTCCGGGCTCACCCTCATAGTATAAAGAGTTAAACATCAAGAAATGACAAAGGAAAGAATAGCATAGCTAACATCCCTGAACTTTAAAGACTCACCAATAACTTATCTTCAAGATGACCAACTAGCCATGGGGAGGATGATCGATTGAAGCAGTGGTTCCTACATGGTAACATCATGTAGGCATAGAGTATGCATTAGTACGTTTGAATGTACTAAGTATCTAGGATACAATGCAACAAGAGATGGGCAACATAATCAAAATGCATAATTAGGCAACAAATGAGCATATAGCAATATGTCATGCATGAATGATACTTGAACTACTACATGCTTATATAGAACATATTACATGTGTAATAAGAGGCCATTATTATAGAATTTAAGGCCTATCAACGCCTTAGAAAACCAATTGAGGTATCAACTCCTTAATTAGTTGACGGTTATCACACCTTACCATCCATATTGATTGAAGTATGAAACCCTCAATTGATTGATAGTTGTCATACCCCACTATCCATGGTGATTGAGGTATCAACCCTTAATCGGTTGATGGTTGTCATACCCTACCATACATGGTGATTAAAGTATCAATCCTTTGATTAGTTAATGGTTGTCACACCCTACCATCCATGGTGATTGAGGTATCAACCCCCTTAATAGGTTGATGGTTGTCACAGCCTACCATCCATGGTGATTGAGGTATCAACCCGTCAATTGGTTAATGGTTGTTACACCCTACCATCCATGGTGATTGAGACATAGCACCGCCTTAATAAGGTGTGGTCAACTTGCAACACTATAGATACTTTTCATAAAGTCAACACATAAATACATTCCTTTCGTCATCATAAAGTCACTTGATTTTGTCACGCCCCAAATCCCATTAAGGCGGATCGGCACCCATTGTCGATAAGGCCCGGGAGAACCAACCTGTATCTATGCACTTTCTATACACATTAGAAGATGTTCTATACTTATTATGCCTTTAGGGAAGTAAACAATAATAACAAGCCAAAGGAAATGCATATGACTAGGCCGTTGGGGCCACGTAGTCCAAGGTAGGAGATCTGACAACACTTTAGTCTACAAAGCCTCTAAATAATGATAAGTATCTGATAAGGGTCGAGAAAGGCCCCGCCTCGACTAACTGTACAATACAAAATATAAGCTCTAGACATACAAAGCCCCAAAGCAATCTGGAGCTTGGTAACCACAGCTGAATAGCGTGTACTCCTACTGGGGAGATCTACTAGCACCTGTACCTGCAGCATGAAATGCAGGTCCCCCGTAAGAGACGTCAGTACGAGATAATGTACAGAATATGTAAGGCAGGAAACACTGGATATGAAATAACAACTCAAATGAAACCATGCACTAATGTATGATAGGAGACCACCTTCAATTATACTGTGGGATTATGTACTTTACATTTTTTACATCACTTTACCTTTACTGTAGAATCTGTAAAATTTATGCACAGCATGCTGTAAAAGACCCAACTGATCAGGGGTAACTGTATCAGGTTCGTCCCTAGATAGGCTCTTCCTTAGCCCCTCGGGCTACCCCCCGTGATAGGATTGTCCCTAGCTAGGTGATTCTTCCACCACTTTGGGCGACCACCTATCTATAAGCAATATTCTTTACCTTTCAATTACCTTTAAGATGATCTTTTGGTGGTCAAATTATGGGAGCTTTGGAACTGTATATATAACATGTGACATGTAGACAACTATACAAGATAATATGACAATGGAAAGAGTACGTTACACCAATAATGAAATGCGTATGAGATGAAACAACTTATGGACTTTATTTGGCAATAAGAACTCATGTAAGTTGGTATCCATATATGTATATAGCTATAAAGGTAACTATTTGAAAAAGCATATAAACATATGATAGAGTGGAGACACAGTTAATAGTCATGTTGGAGTTGGTAAGTGGCTTTATGTTCCAAGGAAAACTATAGATTTCATGCCAAGTAAAATTGAAGCAAATAGCCTT
>DF361224.1:42020-53312 GCA_000787875.1 Solanum virginianum | reverse complement strand
AGATTGGATCGTGACACAATCACACCATTTCCACTAAATTAAGTAGTGCCATCATTTTCTCCTACTTTTTCATATATGCACGTCAAAAATTGTAGATCGTAAATAGGCAGACCATAGCATGCCACTAGAGTCTATGCATTATAAGAAGGAAGAAGAGGCTAAAATTGAGCAGAGGAAGAGGAAGAGGAAGAGGAAAAAGAAGATAGAGGAAAAAGAATCGGAAGACAAGAAGAAGTAATTTAGGGGAATTAAGTATAAAATAAAAATGTCAATATTACATTTTTTAGCGAGTCAGATCAAGAGAGATGAGTCATTAAATGATTTAAATTGATATATATTTAATTCTTGAATTTTTAGTTAAAAATAAAAGTTTCATGTCAGCAGATTTTAATAAAAAATTATTAAATAGGTTAAGTGACTTTTCCTAAAAGAACTTATAGCTTGGTGACTTTTGAATTAAAAATCAAAGTTGAGTGATTTTTATGAAAAAATTTATAATTGAGTGACCATCTGAGATATTAAAAAATACTGCATGATCAAATGGACTAGATAGAGATTATAGCCATATGGAAAGTTTTAAAATACTACAAAGAAAAAGGTATTCAACAAATTAAGGTAGAGATTGATTCTTTGTGTCAAGAATATAATAAAGAATGTTTGAAAAAATCTTGGAAAATAATTGAAAAACTAGAAGCGACTCATGGTATAATGGAGATAACTAACATACATTTTGAGCATATTTTTGGGGAAGCAAATCAATTAGCTAATTTTATTACTAATATAACTATAAGTCAAGAAGGAAAAGCAATAGTATAATTCATTTAATCAGCTTTTAAGCATGGCAAAAAGGATCTTAAATATGGATAAGCATCAAATTCCAATAATAATGATAAAAATCAGAAGAATCAATAGTACCACCAACCATTAGCATGGATAAATAGGGGTCACGGGTCGGTTTGAGTCAATTATTGGTCAAAATCAAAATCAAACTAATTTATTTGATTTTTAAATTCTCAAAACCAAACCAACCCAATGATGATTTAATTATATTTAAATCATCATGTCCATTAGGGGTCGGTTTTGGTCGGTTATTGGTTAAAATCAAAACCAAACCAACTCAATTATAATATACATTTATCAATTTTGGTTCGGTAGTTCGGTTATTAACCATACATAAAAATAAAAGCAATGATACATTTAAAATGGAGAATAAGTGACAACAATCAATTCAAAACGAAAAATAGTTAGAACGACTAATATTATAAATCTTTCAATCACTACATTTACTATCAAAAAGTTTCAAAATTTACCATTTTGACCTAGAAGAAAAAGTTAGTGACATTTCTAGTCCCTCCAAGAATTGTTATAGACATTCATATACATGAAATTAATAAGATAAATGTTTTCGTTTTGAGTATTTATACTTTCATAGTAGATTAAAAAATAAAAATTAATTTTATAAATAATGTATTATGTATGTATAATTATAAAATATATGAATATAATTTTGTCAGTTCAGTTCGATTATTTCTTCAATTTTTTCGAACAAATTCAAACCAAACCAAATACTATCGATTTTTAAAAATCTAAAACCAAACCAAAATAAAATCGATTTAGTTTAATTTTTCAATTTAAATCAATTTTTATCCAAAACGGTGAACACCCCCAGTGAATAATAATAGAAGGACCACAAAATTACACAACTATTATATTTTCAAATTAGTTTGTGGTGAATGCATGAGAAATAGAGTTGTGCAAATACTAACCTAAGCTATGTCAACCATGAAAAACTTAGACAAAAAATAAATAAAAGAAAGAGTCTGAAAATTAGATTGGAGATTCAGCCATGGGTGCAACCCTTTTTCTCCATCTTGACTGTAGTTGGAAAAAGAAAATAAATACAAAAGAAGACAATCAACATGTATTCACTCTATCTTTTTACGTCAGTATCAAAAATGCTGAATCAATTTTGAGTATAACTTTTTACCTAAGTCTCAAAAATGCTGAATTAATATTGACTATATCTTTTTACTTCTGTATCAAAAATACTGAATCAATGGTCTAAAATTACTTTTTTTAAAGAAAAAGATAAAAATGCTATTTTTTAAGTTTAATTTTTTTTCTTCGTCTTTAGATGTAATTTTCAATATGTAATCATTTTAAGTTTTTAACATTTGATATTCTTAATTGTGTCATATAAAACAAAAATATGTTGATTTTGTAACCAAAACCTTTCTTCGGAAAGTGTAATTTCTTTTCAATCTCTTCTTCTTTTTTCTTTCAACAAGTCGTGTACGAGTTATAACTAAATATTATGAGTACATTTGGTATAAATATAAATATTTCTTTGTAATAAATAATAATAATAATAATAGATTTAAAAAATTCTACGAGTGAGATATGAAGAGGATAGAGTATATACATCTTATTTTTATCTTATGAAGATAAATAACCTATTTTTATAAACTCTCAGCTCAAGAGCAAATAAATTTCAATAATGACATTTTAAATTTATTATCTTTCCCTCCCTCAATCCCCACCCCACGACTTCCAAACCCCACCTCTCTGTCCTATTCCGTCCAAATAATATTTTCCTAGAATATATATAAATACTCTTTAAATAATATTATTTTGTTTATTTATCAACCATTAAAAAAAGAAGGTAAAAAATACATTTATTTTTCAATAAAATATTTTTATAGAAAAAGAGAGAATTTTTTGACGAAATTAGAACCATACAATTAATTCGTTAAATGAGTAAATTGGGTCCTCACGAAATTAGTCTTTTCTTTGTGGGTCCTTTTTTTGTGGCTTAAGTATCAAACAAATAATCACTTTTTTTTTTCTTTGTGGTCTTTTTCTTCTGTGGGGTTAAATATCAAAACAAATACATCCTGAAGGTTCGTTTGAAGAGTGAGCAAATTATTTCAAAATTAATAATAATGAGAAAATTAGTTAATGAATAAACTTCTATAAATAAAATATTTGAATTATTGATTAAGAATGAGATATGCAAAGTATATAATATAATACAAGTTTAAACTAAATGAATCGTGAATACTAATTTTTATTCTTGATGTTTTTAAAAGATTTTGGGAAAAGAGTTATGGAAAAGGACAAATAAATCATTTTTAGGAAAAATTATGTATGTCGACAAACATATGATATGTATTTATATTATACTAGTTTTGCGGTACGCGCTTTGCATGTGACTAAAGTGTGTACATTGTTTGATAACAAATATTACAAAAAAAAAGTTAAATTTAATTATGAACTTATAAAAAGCTAAATAATTCACTAATTTTGATAAATTATTTATTTATAAAGGTCCAACATATAAAGATTATATTACTAATTAGAACTTATACTAAATTAGTTTTTTCCGTAGCGATTGTAGGGTATTTTCTTGATTCAAATAAAGAAGAAATAGAAGTCTATCAAATAAGGAAGATTTAAGAGTCTTTTTCATGGCTAGAAGTATGTATTTTATGACTTCTTTTCATATATTTTAAAAGTCAATATGATAAATATAATTAAATAATAATTTTTAAAAAAATAGTAAAAAGACAATTCAAAATAGGGTTTCTTCTGATTAAATTAAAACAAACAACTTGGACACGACAATGTCAAAATTATACTATTAATAATACTTTTTTTCTTTCATATATATTTGCCTTTTTCATCTAATTTCTACAATTACATGTATATTAAATTTTCTTCTTTTATCTTCTTATATATCAAGGATAAGAAGGAATTTAGAAATTAGAATTAATAATTGAGGAGTTCTAAAATATAAGATAAAAAAATAAATTTTTTAAAAAATCTAAAATATATGGCAAAGGAGAATATATGATAAAAGTTTTAAGATTTTCTCATTTTTTTTTCCTCATCAATATGTATGATAAAAACGTACACATTGTTTATTATCGGCTTAAGAAGTACAAATTATATATATCGAAAAACTATAGTAGTACTATGAAGGCAAAATTTAAAAGGTTGCATTGGTTATAAAAACACACAAGTAGAGGAAAATTTGGTCAACTTATTTAAGGACAAAGCTTCACAGCTAGAAGAAAAAGAAACTTGTAATTCACTCGAAGCTAATCATGGCAACTTCTAGTCATGAAAACTCAACTAAAAGAAAAACCTTTTCCTTCAAATCTCTAGCTGTTGTCTTTTGCTCCACTGCATTCTTCTATGTCAATAACACCAACTCTTTTCTCTCCATCAAGTGTGAACACGCTGTTGATCAATCGTCATGCTTAGTCATAGTGTGCAAATTGATAACACCATAATATATACATGGAATATGTCAAAATATAAAAAAAAAATAATAGGAATAAAAAGATTAGTCCTTCGAGTACCTTCAGTTGTTCTTCTTTTATACTCTTTTATTGCTCCATTTATGATTATCAAGACTTTTATTACGTTTTTCAAATCAAGAATATAAAATAGAAAAGAAAAAAATAATATGAAACACAAAAAAGAAAGATAAATTAAATGCTTAGAGAAAGAAGCGGAAGAGTGATAAAGAAGACGAAAAACATATGAATTACAATTCTTTTATAGAAGTAGAGAAATTAAAAACAAAAAAGAATTTGATTTAATTTTTACATAGTTTCATGGAGAGAAGACGGAGAAGTCCTAAACTAAAAAAGCTACCATAAATGTGTGTTAGGAGTTTTACGTAAAAGTAAAGTGGGATTCCTACCACGGAGAAGTCCTAAAGCAAGAGGGATTTGTAAGGCTACAATTAACGGCAAGTAATTTGTGTTCCTACCCCTGAACCAATTGGGATTTATTTTTAGGTTACAATTAATCCAAGTATTAAAATAATATAAAACAAAGGTATAATAATTAAAAGAGAAGGATAAAAAGATGATTTTATATAAAATGGAGTATTTTAATAAAGGGCAAAAAGTTCAAACAACATTATTAAGGGCATTCACACTTTTAATATAGTATAGATTACTATAGTTTGAAAAAACTATAATTTATAGCTATAATTAGAGTTTTGTTGATATTCTCTCTCTCATCTTCCTCCCCTCTCTCTGCAATTCTTGCTAGATATATAATTATATATGTATACCAACTGTACATATACAATTACTTCGATAGATATGGATAGTCAATTCGATAGATATACATATATAATTGGCCTCTCTTAACTCTTTGCACTCTCTCGCTTGCCTCCCTCCTCCCTCTCTTGATCTCGCTTGCCAGATATATAAATACATATGTATATTAGTTACACATATACAATTATTTGACAAATATACACATATAATTTGACAAATATACATATACATTTCGTCTCTCTCCTCCCTCTCTCGATCTCGCTCGCATCTCTCCTCCTCTCCAAGTCACATAGCCAAAGTTATATCGTGTACTTATATAAAATATAATTAATCGTCCATATTAAGTTTCAAGCATACACTATTAATAGAAATTTCTCATCATTTTAATGGTTAATCGCAGATTATAAATCTTATAATTATTATTTCACATAATAATACTAGTTACTCATGCCTAACTGGCCCAACAGTTACACATCAGATTAGTATGAGTCGTCTAAAGAATGAAATTTCCAGCCGACCGTCCACTGACTCCGACAGCTGCGTTAATGGAGCTGAGATAAGGCCAAACAAGAAAAGGAAAAAAAAAAAATTGGAAGAGTTGCGGACAAGGAAAATACACCTAACTTGTACAGTTTTTCTTTAACCAAAAACAAAGAAAAAGGAGTAGAAGGATAGGATTAAAGAATCATCATAAAGACATCTTGGTTTGCCTCAAATTGCAAGCTTTGAAATTGAGGAAGAGTTTGGCAGACACGTGGTATTTGTCCGATTCTTTTAAATCCCCCTACCCCCATGATGTCCCCATTTGCCCTACTCAGCACTTTTACTCTGTTGGAGTCAAAGAAAAGAGAAGACAACACAACATAGTGGTGTCTTCCCCCAAGTGTACACACACATTTTCACCCTTTGCAAAAGGGGTAGGACAGTTCTTGGCAAGATTTCATCTTTATTTGGTTTTCTTGGAGATTGATTTGGATTTGTGGGGTTAATAGTTGATTTAGGTGAGATGGGGAAGAAAAGGGCTTTGCCCAATTGGCTTCCTGCTGGATGGAAGGTGGAGGTTAGAGCACGCAAGAAAGGAAAGAAAGAAAAGGTGCTTTTCTTGCTCATTCCTCTTTCTTAATCTTATACATTTCCCTTTGTTTTTGTGTGTATTTTTCTTTTGGGATGATAAAGATTGATTCTTTGTTTTATTCATTTCTGATCTTCCAGCTGCAAATGTAATTTCAGTTATTCTTGGCTTAATCTGTACTAATATCATACAAGAACCAGAACTTTGCTTCCCCCCAACTCTTTCCCTAGTTGTATAACTAAGGGCTACTTCTTTGTTTCTTCAACTTGTTATAAATTAGCAAGCTTGATGCCATGCTTCATCTGTACAGACAAACTAGCCAAAGTAATTGAACTTTGTAAGGGACACTTTGTTGAGCGGGGGGGCGGGGTGGTGGCGGGGGGGCAAGTTTAGAAGTTGGTCTTCTTTCTCAGAACAAGGTTTAACTGAAGAGGTTCTGGTTTGCTTATGGCTGAAGTAGGTAAAAAATTCAACATGCACTTGTTTGTTGAACCTTGTGATGCCTGGACAATATAATTATATGAATGTCCTAGTTCTAGTGATTGGTTGAACTTTAGTTCATAGCTTGTTATGCATCATTTTTCATCTCCCGCGACGAAATTGTCTCTGGCTTAGCAACGACAACCATGCTCAGTACCAAGCTAGTTTAGGTCGGCTGTATGAATCTTCACTGTCTACGTTACTCAATTTAAACTCATCTCAGGCTGTCTCTGGCTTATGACTTCCTTTAAATCCATTTTTACTTTTGAGGGGAGTGGGTTGGTGGGTGGGTGGTCTTGTGGAGTCGTAGTAGTCGGAGGCGGAGCCAGGATTTCAATTAAGGTGGTTCAAAATTTAAAAAAGCAAACATACAAACTACGCGAACGGGGTTCGACATCTATTATATATAGAGAAAAAATAATTTAACTATTTATAAATAATATAATTTTCCTTCCCTAGCCATAGAGTGGCTCCGGCACGGGTAGTAGTGTGATACATCAGCCACTGCATGTCAAGTTTAGTGAGGTGCCATTTTGACTTGGTCCTCAACTATTGTCTCCTCTGTAGTAAGGATTAAATTCCCTCGGTAAGATTACATAATGGATGGGATAACTGAGTTTTATGTTCACAAACCGTTTGTCTTGTCCTTGGAATGATGCTAGTGGTTCTCACATCTGATGCGTTTGTTTTTTCTATGTTCACAAGCCGCGTGTCTTGACCTTGGAATGATGCTAGTGGTTCTCACATAAGATGCTTTTGTTTTTTCTATGTTCACAAGCCGCGTGTCTTGACCTTGGAATGATTAGGTTCTCACATTTGATGCTTTTGTTTTCTTTATGTTCACAAGCCGGATGTCTTGTCCTTAGAATGATGCTAGGTTCTCGCATCTGATGCTTTTGTTTTCTCTATGTTCGCAAGCCACGTGTCTTGTCCTTGGAATGATGTTACGATCTCACATCTGTTTTTCTCTATGTTCATAAGCTGCATGTCTTGTCCGTCGAATGATGCTAGGTTCTCGCATCTGATGCTTTCTTTTTCTCTTTCTTTCTTGTTTATACTTATTCAGTGTCTCTGATTCTTTTGACATTTCATTGAACCGCGTAAAATTGATCATATGTTGGAGCCTTTTTCAGCAACTAGACCAGATATGTTGCTTCTGCTATTTAAATGGGATGATACAAACAACCACTTAAAATGTTCGTGAATTTTCAACTGCACATCCAACTTTGTGGGGACCCTCCTATACTTGTCCAAAATGGAATTATTACCACCCTAAGTGACGATGTGGAAAAAAAGCTTATTTACCCACATTAAAGCACAATGTGTGAGAGCAGAACAAAGGACAAAAAAATGCAACTTTCGCCTCAAACTTTTGCTGAGGAAGACATTAAAGGAGCAAAAAGTGCAACGCTCTCTTCAACTTCTCTTAAAGACATCTATTTTTGACAGAAAAGCCACCAGCTTTGTTGGCTGCAAGTGCCCCAGAACTCAGACCACCTACGTAGCCTCCTTTTGACTTCTGTAAAACTGTAACCATCCTGTGAAAATTTTCTTTTTCTTCAATGGCGTCTTTCACATCATGTTTGAATCTTGTCCTCTTACCAAAAGTATCCCATGTGCTAGATTTTCTGTCCTTTCAAAATTGAACCTAGAAACCATAAAACATGGCCATTGATATGATGTCTCTGGCTCCAAGCGTCGCAACAAGTCCAAGAATCTGTTTCTTCCATGATCTCTGCCACAAAGATGCTGTTGCTGCCAATATTAATGGCGTACCATCTCTGTCAATTTTCCATTGTTGCTACATTTTCCATTTCCTTTAGAGAGGAGAGTGTTAGAGCTTTTATGGACTTGCACGTATATTGTATTAAGAATAATTGTATGTTGGTTGCTATATTAAAAGGCCGACCCAAGTAAAAAGTGATCTCCTAAGTTTTGAAGTCAATGGGTCTAAAAGACACCTCATAAAAGGGTCTTATGTGTAGAAACTTGGTTGTAATTCTAGTTTAATGATGGTCTAAACTAGAAGTACAAGACTTGTGCTATTATGAATATAGGGTTATGGTCCCAAATAGAAGTAGGGTCTTCTTTCTGATATTCCATTGTTAGAAACTGAGTGGCTCATGTCTTGGTTTTGAAGACTGATATCCGCAAGATTGACAATCACTATGACAGTTATGGATTTTCAGGCACACTTCTGCATCTAGTATTAGTTCTGGAAGATTTGATGTAATAGATGTTGGATAAAGACGAGGGTGCACTTGCGGGAACTCCTTGCCGAGGGCCTGTGTACCCCCGGGATTAGTCGGGGCTCTGAGAAACTCGGACACCCAGTGCAAATCAAAAAAAAAAAAAGACGATGTTCTTCGTCTCTTGAAGTTTGGTCTCAACAAAGAGAGATTGAGGAGAGAGAATGGATGGAAAATGGCTAAAAAAGGAAAACACAGAAAGAGAAATGACAATGAATCTGACGTGGATGGCATGTCAATTATACCCAATTGGCTTAAATCTTGTTGTGGTCTCGGAGGGTGGTAATAATTTCACTTTGAGCTAGGATGGGGTGGTCATAGGACTCCTACAAGCTTAGGTGTGTAGTTAGAAAAAAAGAGGCAAGTTGGAGGGGTATTTATGTTTATCCCCTAAAACTATATATGTTAATTGTCTTGTATTTACATACTATCATGTGTTTTTCGTTATTAGTCGCTCTTTTTGTTTCCTTTTCTCTTCCTTTCCTGTTTTCCATATCTAGTTTATTCTGCATATGAGTTTTTGTGACGAAGGTCCTCAGGAAACAACCTCTCTACCTCTATGACATAGTGGTAAGGTTTGCATACATTCTACCCTCTCCAGACCCCACTTGTGGGATTCCACTGGGTATGTTGTTGTTGTTGTATGTTCTTTTTTTCCAAAGCCAGCCTGATAGCATCTTATAATTGAATTCAGCCCTCAAATTTTTGTATATCTTAAAACTTTAACCCCATAATCCTTAAATATTCTTTTACCATTCACCACATTGATAATTATGATGTGCATCTTCAAGATGTATTTAATCTAAGCTTTGATCTCTTTCATTGTTCATACTTATGTTGATTAATTCTGGTGACCTACTATTTCCTTTTTGGAAGATAAGTTGCCTATTGTGCTTGTGGTTTTTGAAGAGTACAGAAATGCAGCGAACCTGACATTCCATTTTGTGTAAAATGAGAAGATTTAAGATTCTTTGGATGGTGTGTGGCAGGGAGTCAGCTCAGATTCAGAGTCTGCTATCTTATAACTCAAATTGTTGAGAAATTTTGAAGATCCTGCATCTTCAAATACCTTTCCCTTATCTCATGCCACATTAATTTCGTCCTTATGAGGACCATTTTATCTATGTTAAAATGGACAAACTACATACTGCAGTCTGTGCTTTTAATAGCAAATACCAAGTTTAGAATTTTTTCTTGAATATGATGCCATTGTGAATTATCTTTTCCAGAAAAAGTGAAGGAAAGGATGTATTATGTTTATGCATTAAGAGGCTGTGTCGTCCTATAATAGTTCAAACCGTCATATCCATGCCGACCTAGTTCTCACACCACTACTTACAGTTTTTCTTGTTGTGCTATGTTTTCTTCCTAATGCACCATTAGAAGCAGCACACATTTATTGCTTAATAGTCCTGTGAGTGCTTTGTTGATTTTAACTTCAGAAAGTGGAATGTATGGTTTGCTAATGGCAATTCCTGAAATTTGGAGCCATGAAAGTTTCTGCTTTCCCACGTTGAATCCTTGCACATTTTTAAGAATAGAAAATTGAAAAACAGTAGTATTGTTAAGACTCTCCTCCTTGCTGATTCCTAACCAGTAAACTGCACTTCTGTATTTCTGACTGTATCTAGTGTGTTTATTGCAGTGGTATATTGATCCGTCAAAAGGACTTAAATTCTGCTCCAAGGCAGACGTTCTTCACCATCTTAGCAGTGTTGACAGTAATTGCTCTAAGAGTTCTAATACGAAGGAAATGGAGAAGAAAGGCACCGAAAAGGTCTTATTGATTAATTTATATTTGCTACCAATGTTAAGTGTAACCTTCTTTTCCCCCTTTTATGAGGGGAACCTTCTTTATATGAAGCTCTTTCCTTTTGTATTGGACCTTAACTGGAGAGCAATACAAAAAGGAGGATGATGGTAAAATTGTTTCCGAACCTTTAAGTGGAGAAGGTCGAGAAAAGGCATCACAAGATGGAGAGTTTCTCTGTTTTCAACAATATAGTGTTTTACTGAGAAGACTACATCAGAAGGGTTGCCGCCTGGGTGGATTAAGGAATTGAAGGTCAGGAGAAAGGGAGGCAAAATCAGGAAAGATCCGGTACTAACTCCCTTGTGATTCTCAAAGCTTAATGTCTACCAGCTTAGCAATTACTGGAAATGCAATCATTAACTTCTATTTTAAGTTCAAACTCACTCGGTTTCTCTTTCAGTTGCATTCTACTGGAAATATGTACTTATGTGATTACTTAATCGCCTTTGCAGTATTATATTGATCCTGTCAGCGGACAAAGTTTCCGCTCTATGAAGCAAGTTTCTCTGTTCCTTGAAACTAGAGAGCCAGGAAGGTTTGAATCCAAGCCCAATGATCGATGTGTTGGTACATCAGAACTGGAAGAAGCTTCTTCTTCTG